>CAIGRS010280535.1:0-15132 GCA_903798395.1 Fraxinus floribunda
ATTTTTGAATTTTGAAACATGTTTTGGTATTTTTGAAATGAGTAAAAGTAAATACCTTATTTATGTATTCTTCCCATATGGTTGATTATTAAATAAGAAGTATAGTATTTGAAGAGCTTTTCTCAAACTCCCTTTCGATCTAATCCCAATACTTAAATATCAAATTCACGAGTCTTGATTATCAATTTCCGATATTCTTAGAATCAACATAACTTTGGCATGTTATTCTTCATTTGCGTTATTTCAATGCATCAGAACGGAAATGGATTTTGAACCAACATAAAGTGTGGAAGATGAAAAACAGCAGCGAAAACCAAATACACCCTTGATATTATTTTCACATAGCGCAAATAAGTGATATGTACACATGTTGTCTCTCCTCTACAACAAACTTACTGCAATGAAATGAATATTTTGACTCAATAGAACAGAACTCGCAGTCTACAAAATACTCGTGATGCAGGATTCGATCTGATACATCGAATAGAGCCACGTAAAATTTGATTTGAAGTCCTCAATAGATAGATTCACGAGGCAAAAAGTATAATTTCGCCCTAATGCCATCTGAAACAAGAAATTTCATAAACGAAGAATTAGCCAAGTTTAAAAAGTTTACGTAAACTGAATAAATTACTTTCTTTGACGGTATGATAGGAATTATTTTGAAATGAAGTCACTTTTTTTTGTCTGAAAGTAGAAAGACAAAAAAAAGTGACTTTGACTTGTATTAGACAGACATGCTCGTCCTGTATAGTTCCTTCATTCAATACCATATTTCATTTACCTCATGAAGCATCAAATAAGTTGCACAACAGCAGCTATTCGCAAGGCACCGTCTTGGAGAAGATCCCCGAGCTCATCGAATAACAAAGCAGTTCGCCAACCCCATCCCTTGGGTGCTTTTGGTAGAAGTGTTCCTGTTTGTTTAAAGCTCCCAAACACCATTACTTCTCTTTTCGATGGACAGATCAACTGAAAATATAGGAACAAACACATTGGCCTCACAACAAATAATGCAATATACTTGTGGTGAATAGTTCAAGAGTAAGTAAGTTCACCTGATATCTAGCGGTAACCTTCTCACGAGAATCCACATACATATGGACCTGAAATTGAGGAAAACGGGAGAGGTAGAAATTTAATGAATCATGGACAAGCATTATTAGTTCAATTTTCACAGAAAAGAAACAGAAGGAAAAAGGCAGTAGATCTTTTGGCAGTCCAAAACTCATTAGGCTTACCCGTTGAAAAGGTAAATATGAATATAAAACAGAGCATCCTCTAATATGAAACCAAAAAAAATAAAAATAAAAATCCATGTCTCAATAGGCCAAAAGAATGTTGACCTTTCTAAGTGGATCACTGATCTCTGCCTTCCTCCTGTGGAGAAACAGACCTGAGGGACAGATACTAATATGAATTACACCATGCAAAGACAGCAACACAATTTTTGAAGACAATTTTAGTATGATTCGAAGTTTTCCGAAAGTACCAAGAGTACGGCGTCCTTGAGGATCTTCATCACTAAAAGCGTGAACACTAACCTAAACAATGCAAGAATCCAAAAATCAGAATTGTCTGATACCAATAGAAAGAAAGGATTAAAGGCTCTTCAATATCAAGAGGAAAAAAGGAAAGAAAATAGATCGGGTTAGTATTCTAGAACCTTCCACAAGGAACCAGCATAAAATACTTCTGGAGAGTGCTTAACTTGGCCATCACTGAGCCTGTGCACATCCTGAAACTCAACCCTGAAAAACAAGTGGAGGTCAAAATTATACAAGGGTTCTGCACATTGATTTTAGCAATTGATAAACATCAAGTTAGAGAAAATAGCAGCTGGGTCTACAGCATTACATCTTTCCAAGCATAACTTCGCCCACTTGGAATAAACCCTCAAGTGGTTATAAAAAGATATTCAGCAATTTTCTCTCTGTTCTAAAACATACATTTCGTCTCTCTTTCAGAGAGAAAAGTGACTAATCAAGTGAAATGATTGAAATTTACCAAGTGGCCTGTAGTTTAACCGTCAATCCAACAATCTTCTTAACCAGTTCAGAGTCCAGACATTCAGTCAAATGTACTCACCAAAATCAGTTCTTAAAATTGTAAATAATAGGTTTTCAAGCATACATGTCAATGGCAACTATAGAAGAGAAGATGACTTACGCAAATCGGAAAGGAGGGAAGTGACTCAACGGTGTCTTCAGATCTAATGATATAGAACTATTTGCATTCTCCCACTCAATTCCAATGGCATGCTCAGATGAGTCCATCATTTGCACAGGAATACCACCAGTGCTTTGCCCACTTACCAAGGATCCTGACAGTCTTCTTTGCTGATCTGTCTCGTACTCTCGTTCCATTTGCTCCCCTAGAATGCTAGATGCATTATTTGCTCCCTGACTGAGCCCAACCAAAGCCGTCAATCCATCACCAGCAAAATCCCCATTGTTGTCACCTCTATTCTCTGGGTCATCATTACCAAGAGATTGCTGACTGTGCCGGTTGCCCATACCAAATGGTACACGAGAAAAGACGTAACGCGTTGGAGGCCAAGCAGCTGCAGGCACAAATGTAGTTCCACGTCCAATACCAGCTAGCCCATCATTAGGCCCCCTGACATGTACCCTTACGGGCCTAAAAGGGCCATTTCTTTCTCCTTGGGCAGAATTAGTTACATACACATGACCTACATCATTTGATAAATTATTGTGGTCGTGCTCTTGTGTGTAGTATCCACTTGCAGTAACTCCACGTGAATATCCGAATGGCTGTCTGCACGTGCATGCCATACTCCTAAGCCAGCAATTTTTGCACGTATCTCCACCAATTTCTTGCACCCGCTGGCTTAAGAGCATCTACAATATGCATGCAATTTACAAAGAGAAAATAAACGTATGGTACATATAGAAGATTGAAATTATGTAAATTTAAGTGTTGAAAGTTCGAGACTTATGATGCGGACAGATCTGCAAGAAATAATTCAGCAACTTTGTCAACAATATTTAATATTTCACAATACAAAAATTGTTAGGGACATTAGACATATTTCTGCATTAATCCAAATCACGAAATAAGATTGAAGCCAACTTATTAGTTTCCAATAAACAAATAACCACCAAGGAAGAACTTTGCTCATCATCCACTGAGCATGAATAGTAGGAAAAACACAAAGTATACGTGAATTCAGTTACGCACCTGCAACCACAAACCATCGTTCACAGCTTTGCAAGGGAAACCTATTTCTTCAAGTCGTTTTCTCACATTCAAGAGCGCCTCAAAGGACATGTTACAATATAAAAGAGAGCCTCCTTCAAAAATGTTTACAAAAGCATCATAATCTTCCCTGCTCACCCCACATTGCCGTTTTAGACAAGTTTTCACCTCTCTTCGACCCACAATCCTACCACCCCATGACAGGGGCTGCATGTTGCATCTTCCCCATTCATTGGGTATCAGCATATTAAAGGAAGAGTTCATTGACATGCAGTGTATTTGATCTCCTGGAGGCCAACAGTTGTTCAATTGGTAGCTTGAGTCTTCATCAGATGGCCCTTCCATGGTTACACCATTGTCCATCGATCCATTCATTCCAACGCCGATTGACATATTTAGATAGGAACATGAGGTGCTAACTTCATCTGCATACACTTTGTTACTTGCTGAAGGTCGTTCAGTGTTGCTTTGGTATCTTGACTCCAAGTTTGATTGACTGCATGCTGACTTTTGCACCTGTTGCTTACAGTTGGCAACATCAGAATGGGAATCCACGACACAGTCTACAAGCTCAACCAGGATATTATGAGCAGTATACTGGCTTTCAACTTCGTCTTTTAATTTTCTTAACCCTTCAGATTCCAGCATGTCTTTAGGGCACCCATCAACCAAATGGTTTCCCTTCTCTTTGGAAGAATCAGAATGAGTACTTGTTACCGCATCAGAATTTGAACTTCCTTGCTCATGGTGTCCTGTCTTGCAGAGATTACCTTTTGCAAGAAGAGTGTATAATGCCAGCTCAAACCTTTCCAAATACAAAGAAAAGAGGTTTTAAAAAATTATCAGCTTCAGAATTATCAGCAGTTGTTATAGTAAAAGAGACAAATTAAAGGCATCTGTCTTTCCTCACCGTTTCTCTTCACTAGGCACCCATAATTCATCTGAGGTGAGCAAAGCATGTAATGTTTGAGGGGAAAGTTTTGGAAGCACCTAATATTTATAAAAGGTTAGATGCAACACATGAACATCTTAATAAGGAAAAAATGTGTATATTTTGTTACCACAGCCAGAGGACAAAAGGAACAACCTCCAAAGTTCATATAAAATCACTTCCAAAATATTTTCAATACTCACCTCTTTCAATTCCCTAGCACCACTTTGACAGAGGTATCCCCAGCAAGCATTTCTAACTCGCTCTCCATGTACACCATAATCTTGGTTCTCAGCAAATACCTAAATGAGAATGGGCATTAATACATAATGAATGGATTGTGTCCAATGAATAGTGAATGCTATGATTTTTAAAAAATTTTGACCTGATACGCTAAGAAGTTTGAAGTCCATAATTCAGATATTATGAAATCCGTACAAATTGCGCATAAATCCTGCACAAGAAAGATATCAAAGATGTAATTTAATGGATTGGGAGAAAATTGATAGTCAAGCAAAATTCAGGACACAAGGCTCCACAATTGCTTGAACACAGAAACTTTGAAAAGTGAAGTGATCTAGTTCATATAGTCTGAGATTTTTTGGGTCAATATTTGGGTTGGAGGTAATCTTTAATTTGGTGTGACAAAAATCATTCTTGAAAGCTGAACATTACCGTTAAATTATCATATAAAATTTCCTAGAAATTAACTCTTGGCAACATGCAAAACATCATAACTTTAGTCATTGACAACATAACTCATTCTCCAAACAACCTACGGAACCAGGAGATTTTTAGCATTGGAATAAAATCCCAAGCCAACTGACTCAAGAATAATTGATGAAAACTCATTCCTGAGCCAATGGGCATTAATAAATCAAAACGGCACAACTAAAGAACCCCACTATCAAACTAAAAGGACTTATGTAAGTAATATCCTTCGTGATGAAGCATCTTACATTCATCAAAGTTCAGAAACAGGAAAAATGGATATGAGCTAGAATTGAGAGCAGAGAAGAACCTGTCCATTTCACTGGAGTGGTAAGTGCAAAAATTTCTGTTACATAAACTGAATCTCTAACCAGCAATAATGATTTTAATAGGAGGTGGGTAGTTATGGTTAGCACTAAATACCTGAAGATCAAGAAAAGATGCAACAGCCAGAACACGAAATGCATTATTCTCGTTAAGCTTAGGATGGTGTCCATAGAGATATGCCAAGGCTATTGACATTGCTTCCCCATCCACATTAGTATCATCCACGTGCAAGGTCAGAACAGGAGCGTTGGCTTCTTTCCAAGGGCCCTGAAGCATGTTTCTACAGATTATCATAGACAAATGTTAAAATCTAATGCTCAAGTTAAAAGAAAAACAGACATAACACATGGCACTATCATGTGACTACAACTATCTTTATCAAGTGTCTCTTTTTAAATAGCAAGTGTTGTTCATGAATCTCTTCACTCTTTTTCTTTCTAATTTTCTGAATTTTACATAGCAAAGAAAAATTACAAAACTGCCATTATTTAATTATCTGCAGTAACCCATTAACTGATAATGCAACTAGATTTAATTTTCTACAATGCATTTGAGCAGGAGATCAATAAAACAGGTCTGTAAACTCAATTCAAATGCATTCCATTAAACAAGACAACAACAAAAATGTTACCTGTCTTTTCAAGTGCCAATTCTATGGTATTTATACAACTAGTAAATTAGTAGAACCTAACAAGCAACGTTCTTCAGAACCCAAAAACTACATTCAACAGGTCACAGAGAAGAATCTCAATTTCTCATAAAATGATCACTGAATAATTTAAGAGAAAAACCTAACTTTCTCATAAACTAATCACCAACAATTAATGTCTCTTAATCATTCTCCATTGCATTAAAAAACACAACACAAACTATAATAAAAGAATATAAAACAAAAAAACAATATCTGACAATCTCTCAGGGCCACGGAAGAGCACATATTAGTATAAGTTTCAAACCAAGTCCAGTTAAGCAAATGGCATGTACCCATAGAACCTCACAGCAGTACATTACAGTGTAACTATTAGCTTGTTCAAACAAGTATTTTAAGAGCGACAATCCTAGGGGGAAAAAAATGAGTAATGCCATGTAGCACCATCACCAATCTATGAGGCAATTTAGGGGCATTGCATGATAAGTTCATTAAAATTGGTCACATGCCCTTCTATTTCATTGGAAATGTCATTTAATGACATTGTATTGCCACATACACTGGTGTTGTAAACTAATGGTGCTCCATAACATTATTCAAAAAATAAATAGTCATTCTCAAAACCCCTTAATCTAATACTTACAATTTACAAAAGAACCTTAAAAATAAGGAAAATGCTTGTTGTACATCACCATTTAAAGATTCTTTCACGTATTGGTTAGTTGGCAAAAAGAAAGTGGGGGAATTTTAGTTTTTTAGTTGGTTGGTGAAATTTTGACTCAATCATATCCCTCCGCGTCATCTATTTACAAACAAATCTGTAAATTGAGATGTACGTAAAAATAATTTAATGAAGAAATGATCAACTGCTTTTACATAAAATTGAAAATCAGCAGTATCGGAGTGCAAATAAGGTACCAAATTCGTCATGTGAGAGTAATTCACTACGATCCACTAACTGAAATAAAAATCCATGATGTAACTAATAAACCATAACCAAATCCTCCAATTGTAAAAACTTCGTGGAAACACATTAGTACAAACAAAATTAACTAAACAATCAGGAATAAACAAAAATGGGAAGATTCCACTTTTAACAAAATTGATATCGTTATCGTAATTTTATAAATATAGCATAGTTTGCAGTGAGTAATTTCTTTTTAATTTGACAATTTTTAAGAAAAAAATCATAAGAAATTCCCGATGAAATCTACTTTTCCAAAAAAATAAAAATAAAAACTATATATCCCGAGAGCTTGACAGAAGAGAACAAACCGGAAGTAAGAGCTCCGGGAGAGTACGAGGCGATGGAGGTGGTAGACTGAGCCCATGGCGTGTACGATTACATCGGAGAATGCACCATTATTGAATCCCTCCAATTGGATGTGGTCACACAGTGAAGTTAGGTTACAATCCAGTTGCGCCGTCAGCTCCGACCCGCACCTGTCTTCGTTGCTGTTATTGTTATCAGAATGCGACGGTTCTTTCGTCAATTCAACCGGATCGCTGCCCTCCCCTCCGCTGTACCGGCGGGGGTTGTGATGTTGACTGACCCTGTAGTGTAGCGGTTGCGCCGCCGGCGTAGGCGGAGCTTCCATCGTATATACATACAGTGTGAATGTGTTTACAGGTGAAGTGATTATGGGGAACTTTGAAGGATATTTAATGGAGATTCTGGAAGGGGATGCAGAAACGGAAAGAAAGGAACACTTGCGATGAAGCCCCTTGAATTATGGGGTTTGAAACATTCAACCACTCATCTTTTTTTCTTTTTTTGTATAAATCACGTTTTAATAAAAATGAAAAAAATAAATAAATAAAAATTTATCTCTTCCAAATATGTGGACTACACGTCTAGCTTTTGGACATAACGTATGTGTATCCAACATACTCATCATCAATATTCAAAGGAGACTGTGCAAAAGTTATTATGTCGTCAAATTTCGACTAAAAAAATGTCACTTTTATCCTAAACTCGCGTTGCATTTTGGAGAATTTATAAGCTACAATTGTCAAGCATGATGCTTGACTAGCTCGACATAGATATTGTCAATTATAAGTTCTCAAGTTCAAGTATGCTATCTCATTTTATTTATTTATTTATTTGAATTTTGTAGGAATGGCTCACCTAGCATCATTATTCTAAAATCATTTTTCTCTCAAATTATTTTTAATCACATTTTACGACATTCACAACTTTTCCTCACTTTTCAACCGTACATTCTCAAAAAATCATTTTTCACTTTAAAGAAGGGTAATTAGCAAACATGGTCCCCTAACGTTTACATTCATTCCTAAAATGGTCCATATCGTTTTAAATTTGATATTTATACCCTTATTTCAAATGTTTGTTGTGGAATTGGTCCTTCCATCCACTTCCGTTAAATTAGCCGTTAGAAAATTGAAAGGAATTTACCAATAATATTTGAAAAAGGGTAAATTAGTCAACTTCCCATATTTTTGCATATAGTTAACCGTGGTCAAGGAAATCCCCAAATTGAATAAACCACATCAAACCTCACTTTTCCTAAATCTTCCAAAAAGAAGAAGCGGCCCTTTGAACCCATTCCACTGCCACCTTCCCACTGCCATTCCGACACCGGCAACTGTAATGAAATGTCGCCGATAAGTTTTAAATTAGGACATTTGATGAACTTATGTCCTGATTATAGCTATGGTGTTTTTGTTTTGTTAATTGAACTGTTACTTTTTGAATTTTTTAAAACTGAGTCATTTGTTCCCTCTAGTGAAATTTTGTTCTCCTAATTGTATATTTAAGTTTGAGTGAAACTAATTTATTACACAACTTATATTTGGTTCTTTTTCTGCTAATAGCATTAGTTATTGAAATTTAATAAACATTTATTTACCATTAGTATGGTAAGTTCTTTATGTTTATTTAAATGTTTTTAAATTGAGTGAACGTGAAATGTTTATTTACCAGTTTAGTTAAATACAACATACTAATATTGTCTTTGTTGTTTGTACTGGAATTTTTTAGTGTGATGCTTCAATTCAGCCTCCAAGTAATCATGCTGACATTAAAGGTTGTGGGAGGTCTGACCCAATCAAAGAAGGATGTTATGTGCCTAATATTGAATGTAGAGATGAGCTAAACCAAGAATATGATTGGGATGATAGTTTTTCTCATGCAAATCAAGATACACTTTGGTCACAAGTGGAGGAAACCATGACATACCATTTTGGACAAAATGTACATAATTCTGATGTCAATAATACAACTAAAATCACATGATGGTGTAAATGAAGAGGAATTAGAAAATGAAAGTGTAAATGAGAAGAGCAGCAAGGAGTAGAACTGGATAATGTACTTGTAGATTCTGATTATGAAACTGATGAAGACCCTGTTGATAATGCTAGAATTGATACTCCAAAAATGAATATGGATTTTGGATTGGGTCTTATAAATGAGCAGAAGGTAGGGGATTCAGACACGGATTATAGCGACTAAGATGAACCAAAGAGTTTGGATAGTGATGATGATGATGATGACACTTCCCGAAAAAGGATAAGGAGGGAGCATGCAGATTACTCTTGCAATGAAAAGTTCGAAGTCAGGCATAACATTGGAACCTTAAATGCAGTGGATATCAAAGCAAAAACTTGTTCTTGTCGAGCCGGCAGTTGACTGGAATTCCTTGTTGCCATGTGATTGCATCCTTAATATCAAGGGGAATGAAGTTTTATTAACTATGTAAATTACATCTACAAGAAGGCGGCATACATTAGAACATATACTCCATCTATCTCATCTATGACAAGTCCAAATTTATGGCCTAATCCAAGTCTTGACCCCTTGAATCCACCTTTCTACACCAAAAAGTTCGGACGACCAAAGAAGGATAGACAAAAAGAAGCTAATGAACGTGAAAGTATGGGTTCATCAAGTAATGCTAAGGCATCTTCAAGCAATGCTAGGGCATCAACAAGAAATGAAAGTATGGTGAGGTTGAAGATGAATTGTAAGAAGTACGAAACAGGTCACAACAAGAGAACCCGCAACACTTTGTCACAACCAAATGCTACCTGAGGATGTGGGGATACACAAAATATTTTTTAACTTTTGACTGCTGCCATCGTTTTTTTGTAGATCTTATGAATTTTTGTCTAATAGTCAAATGTAATATACATAGCAGGCAGTTTAACTTATCAGAAATACTGAAACCATGTTTGGTAAATTTTATTCAATTTTCTAACGGTTGATTTAACGGAAATGGATGGAAAGACCAATTCTATAATAAACGTTTGAAATAAGGACACAAATATCAAATTTAAAATGATAGGGGCCATTTTAGCAATGAATGTAAACATTAGGGATCACTTATGCTAATTATCCCTTTAAAGAATACGTACCAAATAAGCTTTTTACATAATTTCTTGAACCAGTTTTTTCTCTACGATCTTTAACCACTTTAATCTTCTATTTCTAAAATGGTCCATCAAGAGAATCTCAATCTCAATTTGACTTAATTTTCCAAAAATCCTAAATGTGAATTTTCAGGAATAGCCACATTCCTTTTTAAATTGCCCATTTGCAATTATTTGCAATTTCAATCTAGTTATAAGAATTTCCTATGGAGCTAAATATTAAATTCAACAAAGTTGAAATTGGTGAGGAAAGAAGTACGAGTTCAAGGAGATGGTTTGTCACAATGCCCAATTCTGTCTTATTCAATGTATCGAATATAAATATTTTTTTTTATTGAAAAAGTCGCATTCGACAATACAAACTATACAATTAGTCACCCAATATATGATTGTCATTTAACTTAATTCTCAACCTATTTTTCTTGACAGCACCATCTTCATGCTTTTATGTGACATAGTTTTCAGCAGATGTGCTTTATTTATTTAGTTGTTAAAAGTCATTTTTTTTTAATTAACAAACCAACGTAATTTTAAATATCTAATATTGAAAAGAAAAATAAAGAAAACCCCTCCACCCTTATCCTAATATTCTCTAAAGAATTATATATTTTGTAGCACAATTAGTATTATAATATCAGTTTAGATTATGACAATGATAAGTCGTATTAAATGTGACTCACTTCCATCTTTTAAGGTTTTATGATCTAGATCTATCACTTAGAAGACATCGATGATTAGATGATCACAATGATAATTCAAGCTCCCCTGGCTAGACTCGATTGAAGTACGATATTAATTGTTAAATTTGGTAAAGTTTGTCCATGAAGACCAAAAACGTCACAAATCAAACGACTAGGAACTATACTGTCAAGAAAATAGATTTGAGAACTGAATTAAAATAAATTGTATAGTACAAGGTCGAATAGTGCAATTGTTCCCTACTAAAAATCTCTGTTGTATAACCAGAGTCGGATAAAATCAACACACGCTTTTCAAGTATCCCATAACTCTTCGTACCCGTTCCCATTGCCACTCTCCGCAGCGCCGTCGGCCGTCAACGCTCTCGGCAGCCGTTTTATTCCAAAGAACTCTGGCTCTTACATAATTCCCAATCTCCACGTGATGGTTCCAACAGAATAACTAATGATTTCTTTTTCTATTGAAGTATTGTACGTGCCTTCAGTTATATTATGATATTTATGTTTTCTATCCTGTATGTATGTAGACTAGTTACTCAATTTCTTTCTGCTTGTACATTTGGAAGGTTCAATTTTAGATTACTGACCGCTCAATGTTTTCATTAACAGAGGTTACGAGCAACGCTGCAACAGCCAACAGCTCAATTGTTCAAGAATGAAGACCCTCCTGATTAACCGAGGTCAATCGTTTTAAAAATGTTTTCTATATTGTTTTTACTGTTAATTAACTTCATTTTATGAGAACAGATAGTAAAGATATTGAATTTGTTGCCTTCTGTTTAATATTTCTGCTTTCTTGGGGGTGGGAAATATGAAATTCTTGTATTTTTATCAGGTTTTAGTTGCTTCCATTTTGTTCTTTATTTCAGTATATTTTAAGTTTCTCTCTGCTTTAATATGTTGCTACAGGGCTAATATATCACTCCCAGCTAAAATCCATTCACCTAAATAAGTTTTGTAAGAGATTCGCGTTTTAAAGTAATAGACTCTCCGTTGTGGTAAAGGGGTCTGTTTCTTTTGTTAATACCGGAAATAAAATTCTGTCTGATGAGGGAGAAGGGGCCTTTTCTTATGCTAATGCTGAGTGTGTCAAAGTTCAAGAAGATGTGAAGGTGTTAGACAAGGGGTTGATTATGTGATTCAAATTCTAGAGAGTGGTCCTTGGGGACCCTCCATAGAGAATCTTTATCTTTGAGTGATGATAAACCCTCCACAGATAATGTCATTGGAGTCTTGAGGATGTTGAAGGGCTTTGATTTAGCTATAAACTATTTTAGATGGGTTGAGAGGATAACTTATCAAGTGCACCGTCTTGAAGCATACAATTCGCTTCTCATGGTAATTGGCAGGAGTAAGAAACTTTCGAACATGTTTTGGCAGAAACGAACCTTGCTGGATCTGTTCTGTCTTTTGAAACTTGTGTGGAGCTAGTGTTCAGCTTTGTTAAAAGTCAAAGATCGAAAGAAGCCTTTGATCTTATCCAAACCATGAGAAAGTTTAAATTCTCCCCGGCATTTTCTGCTTACACAACTCTTATAGGTGCACTCTCTGCAGTTCATAAGCCCGATATACCAGATCTCATGCTAACCGCTTTAATCAGATGCAGGAATTAGGCTATGAAGTTTGTGTACATTTGTTCACGACTTTGGTTCTTGTATTTGCCTGAGAGGGCCAGGTTGATGCTGCTCTCTCCCTGTTATTAGTGATGAAGAGCAATTCCTTTGATGCCGACATTGTTCTCTACAACGTGTGTGGATTTCTTTGGCAAGGTGGACATGGCTTGGAAGTTCTTTCACGAGATGCAATCCCACGACCTCACACTTGGTGACACGACATATACTAGCATGATCAGAGTACTCTGCAAAGGTGATGGACTGGACGAAGCTGTTGAGTTGTTTGAGCATATGAAGCGGGATAGGACTGTTCCCTGTGCATGTGCTTATAACACAATGATCATGGCTTATGGATCTTCTGGAAAGTTTGATGAAGCCTATAATTTGCTAGATGGGCAGGGATCAAAGTGGCCCATAACGAGTGTCATAGCATACAATAGTATTCTTACTTGCCTTGGGAAGAAAGAGAAGGTAGACGAGGCGTTAAGAATGCTTGAGGAGATGAAAGACAACGCTATGCCTAACCTTTCTACCTGTAATAAAAGCATGTTCTATTTTTGAAGGCGTGGATCATAAAATCTGTACCCCAAATAAGTTTACATTTTGTTCTTTGATAGACGGCTTGAGTAGGCACGGCAGAGTAGATGATGCTTACAGATTATATGAACTGATGTCAGATTTTAATCTAATACCAGATGCAAAATTGTCTATAAATAACTTTTTCAAACCGGCAGAAAGGAGGATGTACACAAGTATAGTATAGATTAGGATTTTTAAATTTGTGGTGTAGGTGAGTGAATAAAGAGAATCGAGATCGAGTGAATCATACGAATCTATTTGGTTTTCAGATCAGTTCTCCATCTTTGCCCTACTTTTTTGTCATCATTGATGCATTCCAATGTTCATCCTAAACTCTCTAATGGTGGTGAGAATGACTCATAGAGCTGGAGTATTCATCTGATTCTGACAAAGAAGATGATGATGATGATTATGATCAACTCCCTCCGTTCAAGCCGTTGAAGAAATCGCAGATTGCAAAGTTGAGCAGGAAACAGAGCATACTTCACTGAATATGATTACCATGTGAAACTACTTCACAAGAAACAGCAGAGAGGAGATGAAATGGTTGAGGGACATGATGGAGGAAGATGTTAACGAGGAAGCAGGAACTTCGGCAGATCTAGCAGTTCCCTTACCGGATTTGGTACTCCCACCCTCTCTTGATGGAGAGAACCCATCTTTTAGATACCAGTTCCTAGTATCCTCGTTCCATCTTCTGGCAAGGCCATTTTTCAACCATGATTGTGGGTACGATGGTGTGATCATTGAAGATAATATTGCCATCGACAGTCGATTTCTATCAGTAATTTCCATGCAGCTAACAAAGGATAAGAAAGAGTTCAATGTGCACTCAAATTCATCAGTTTCAGTAAAGCATGGAGATAAGGGTTGAAATTCAAACTCTTGGTAAGCAATTTGCCTACACTTTGAAGGGTGATAGGAAAATCCATAAACTTCAGCTGGAGTATCTATTACATTTCTTGGTGATAATGTCATCCCGGGACTCAAAAGTTGAGGATCAGATTGTAGTCGGGACAGGGGCTGAGCTAGAAAGATACGTTAAGGTGGGCTGAAATTTAATTTATTTTTTTTCAATGATACCACTGGAGATTTAGTTTAAAAGGTGAAATTCATAACACTTATAATAATGTGGGTTAGAATATATTTTGGGACAATCATAATAAAGTTCTAACAAATATATTTTTAACTAATAAAATTAAATATAGAGCATATTACTTATTTTGATAGTAACATCAATTTCATGGTCTAAATAAATAAATTCTTAAAGTCACAAGTATAAATAAGTAATATATGAAAAAATACACTAGAAAAATTTAATTACTTTTAAACTTAGTCAAACATGTGGCATTTCATACAATTCAAATATGTCATTTATCTTTAATCAATAAAAGTTATTTATTATGTAAAATAAACTAATTTGATTATAAGTGAACTCTTTAAACTTAGTTATATATGTGCACGAAATAAAATACTTAATTTGATAACGAGGTATTTTTGTATCATGAATATGAATAAAATAAATATGTAATTATTGTCGAGTCTTAAAACCAAATTTGAATAATTGAATATTGGTTTTGAGTTTGGAATAAAATTAGGGGGGGAAAAATCATGGATTAGGCATTTACTATGACAAAATCAATAATCAGGCATTAAGTTTCAAAACTCAGGCATTTTGTAATTAGTTAATTATTAATTCTAATATACTAACAAATCAATCTCCTTCTTCCTATCGAACTGGGATTTTTCTGTTACATTACCTTTCATGAATTGCGCGTGCAATTAAGGCTCCCCAAAATACCAAATCACCTCCCTAAAATACTATTTCGGCTTCGTTTCAACGGGATTCTTCTCATTTGATATTGACAGCAGTATATTTGCAGCTCCGGTGATCACAATTCGAAGGTGTTAATATCTAGTCACATATTCAGATTCTAGCCGGCAGTCACAGGTCGCAGGTGGTAATCTCCGATCACAGTACAGTCCTCTTTGTATTGTTGGATTGGATTGGAGTTC
>CAIGRS010280550.1:0-15232 GCA_903798395.1 Fraxinus floribunda
ATTGGCCCGATTCCTTATTTTCCACCTACACAGTCGATTGAGTGTTTGAATGGTGGCTTCAAATGTATTTTTGGTGGTCTTCGTCGGCGGTGGACGTTTTCGCTATGGTAGTCGACGGGAAATTCGGTGAGGGGAGCGAGTTCAAGGTTTCTTCTTTTTCCGTTGAATCGAATGAGTGAGGGGACTGAGTTCAAAGTTGTTTTCTTTTTCTTTTGGCGGTGGTAGTCGACAGCAAAGGGGATTTCTGACGTTTCAAATGAGAGGAGAGTGAGTCAGTTGGGTTCTTCTCTTTTGGTTTGGGGCGATGGAGTGAGTTTAGGGTTTAATTTTATTGTTGTTTTTTTTTTTTAATCTCCAAAATCGACAGGATTTTCTGACAAATTATTCATTTTTGTACAAATTTTTCATCAAATCAAATCCCATTTAATGAAGGACATGTTAGGCATTTAATTTATCTAGAAGGACAAGATTGTCCAAAATTGACAATCTTGCAAATACTTTTAAAAAGTGACATTTTTGTAAATTATAAGAGCCAAAAATTGATACATTGTGCAATTTCCTCAATATTTATTTATCCAAAATTTGACCCATCTGCTAAATTCACTCCCTACCCCTCTCCCCACAATACGCAGTTATTGTCTCTCTTTGGACTGCATTCTTCATCCTTTCTTTTAGGCGTCGCCCAACAAAAACCCCCCGACCAATAACAAATTCAATACTAAAAAATACAATTTGATTTCAATTCATTCATCAATGGCGGCGTCAAGGCTACCTGAGGCGGATCTTGAGGGCATTGAAGGCGTTCGAATGACGTGGAACAACTGGCCACGGACCAAGGTGGAGGCATCCAAGTGCGTGATCCCAATTGCTGCATCGATCCAACCGATCCGTCCCCATGTCGACCTCCAAGTCCTCCCGTACCCTCCACTGCGCTGCAAGACCTGCTCCGCCGTCCTCAGCCCCTATTGCCGCGTTGATTTCACTGCCCTTATATGGATGTGTCCTTTTTGCTACCAGCGCAACCATTTTCCGCAGCATTATCAATCCATTTCGCAGACCAATTTACCTGCAGAATTGTACCCTAATTTCCCTTCAATTGAATACACCATTCCCAGTTATCCCCAAAACCCACAGAATTTCAACACGTCCACGACAGTCTGTCCCATCTATCTGTTTGTTTTGGATACATGTTTGCTCGAGGAGGAGCTGGATTTTGCAAAATCTGCCTTGAAGCGTGCGATTGGAATGCTGCCGGACAATGCGATGGTTGGATTTGTGTCCTATGGTACGCAGGTACAGGTGCACGAGTTGGGGTTTTCAGAGATGTCCAAGGTTTATGTGTTCAGGGGATCGAAAGAGTTGTCGAAAGACCAGGTCTTGGAGCAGTTGGGCCTAGTGGCGGCCGGTAGACGAGTTGGGCCTGGTATTCAGAAGGGTGGTGACGGCCTAAATCATCTGGGCGGAGCTCCTAATTCTGGGATTAACCGGTTTCTGTTGCCGGCATCTGAGTGCGAGTATACACTCAATTCGGTAATTAATTTCTCAGTTGTAGTTTAAAAGGTGCTTTTTATTTTGGTGTTTGGTCTTTGACTCAGAGTGTGGTTGAATATGCATCGACATTCTACTATTTGTGGATGAATTTTGATTCTTGGCTGGAAAATATACATTGGAGTGGAGGAATTTGTTTATTTAGAGGCTTATTGAAATTTGGGTGTTCTATAATTAATTTGTTTATTTTGATTGTTTGTGTACGATTTAGCTGTTGGATGAGCTGGGAACAGATCAATGGCCAGTGGCACCAGGGAAAAGGCCATTAAGGTGTACAGGAGTTGCATTGAGTGTTGCAGCGGGGTTGCTAGGGGCGTCTATGGTAGGAACTGGTGCACGAATTATTGCATTAGTAGGTGGTCCAATCACAGAAGGTCCCGGATCGGTAAATCCCCTAACTTTCCTGTTACTCTACTGTTGTTATCATTCGACTAGATCGTAATTCGTTTTCTTTTAATTATGTGGTGCAATTTTCAGCCATCAAGAAACAATTTAGTTGGTTGATTTGTATCTTTTCTTTTGCTATTTTCTCTCATCTTTCATTATTATCTTGTGGCTTGATGCAATGGGGTTAGATTATTACATCCAGGTTCCATATAACAATTTTGGTAGAATGCAATGTATTTTATATATTATTATTTTATTTTCATAGTTGTTGCATTAAATCGGTACCATTTGATGATTGTGCACAGTTTTTTTTTTAACCTTACAAGAATTGATGGAAAGAAGAGTGTTAAGCTGCTAATTTTAAAAAATAAAAATAAAATACTGATGTGATAATGCATATAAAAAAGAAAATGACACAATAAAGGTTTAAAGTTATCTTGTTAATTCGAGAATTTCATAATTGGATAAATCTGACTCCAGGGAAATCTTTCAGATCACATCTTGTAAATTTAACCATTAATCTAAACTAGGCTATTCACTTATTGGGTAGCAGGCATTACTGAACATGCCTTACCATAATCGTCTGATCATTTTGGTGAATTTCTAAATCTGCACAGCTGTTGCTGTGGGTTTCGATACTTTAACTATTTGCTCTTTCCACCTATTTTCTCATCAGAGAAAAGGCTGTTCTGGGCTTGTGGTATCTTTTTTTTTTTATTATTATTATTTTTTTTTTCCTTTTAAAGTTGAGCTATTAAAGTAACTGACTCTATTGAGTTAAGCCCATTTTCCATTGCTGTTCTGGTCCATTTGTCATGACTGTTTTACCTGTTCGATTTGATCTGAACTATCTAACAGCTGGTATCTTTGTTTACAGATTGTTTCCAAAGATTTGTCCGATCCAGTTCGATCCCATAAGGATCTTGACAAGGATGCTGCACCTTTTTTCAAAAAAGCAGTACATTTCTATGAGGAACTTGGAAAACAGCTAGTCAGTCAGGGTCATGTGTTGGATGTCTTTGCCTCTGCACTTGATCAGGTTTGTAATGCTTAGGTCAAATAGTTATATTTGCATTTCCTGGTTCGTTTAATGCTGAGGTTTTATGCTTCATCAAAACTGGTAGAAGAATAAGGCTATATATTTGCTTTTCATCCCACGATAGTATGGGATAAAGCTTTGTTGAGTGGGTTATGCTACAAGTACTTCCTTGTTTACTACAAGGATTAACGCCCCCTATTGGAGGGGTGGCCGGTGGGCCGCCCCCGGCCACCCCTCCAATAGGGGGCGGCCATGTGGCATTTAAGTAATCCTTGTAGTAAATAAGGAAGTACACATAGCTTTTTCCTTGTTGAGTTTAGTTGAGTGTATTTGCTTTTTCTGGACCGTTCTGTTACCTGCATTATCAACTAGGTTCGAAGTTTGTTGAACTAGGAGGGAAAATTATGAATATGGTATTGTAACTTGAGAATCTTTTTGGATGTATTTAACATGTATATTTTTTGTTCATGAAATTGTGTATACCCCTGTATATTTTATGTATAGATACATGTATTTATGTGTAGACAAACTTATTTTATATTGTATTTGGTTAAAACACGAAGTGCTGAAATTTAGTAAGAGGTCTATAATTGCACTTTGTTGTCTTACTGTGCATATACTTGGCTGATCTGTATATGTGGCACGTGAAGGGCCATATCTTTGGGCATGTGGAGACATAATATTCAGCTTAAAAAATATGATATAATAAATGTAAAATAGAAGGGCTTTATTGGCTTCTGTACTGTAATATTTTGCTTTCATGTTCTGCATACTGTTTTTGGGCTGCCATGTTAGGATTTTATGAAGGCATAAAAAACTGACCGATCCTTTGCTGGGTTTCATATACCGCCTTGTCATTTATCCTGCTCACTTACATTATAAGTTTTCAGGTTGGGATTGCTGAGATGAAGGTTGCCATTGAAAGAACTGGTGGACTGGTTGTTCAAGCTGAAAGTTTTGGTCACTCTGTCTTCAAGGAATCGTTCAAGCACATTTTTGAAGATGGGGAACAGTCTCTTGGGCTTTCATTCAAGTGAGTTGCTGGACATTCAATGTGGAAACCTTTGTTTCCTTTTTGTAACTACTAATTTCTTCTCTCACGAGGCTGCTGTAAAATAATGATAGCATATGGAGGGAGGGGTAAATACAGATTCTTTAATCAATCTGCCCTTATGCAAATATTGTAATGAATGTTGGTGATCTTGTTTTGTCTTTCTCTGCACTTCCCTTATGCTGGCATAATGCCAACTGAGGTCAGATTTTTAGTATCGAACTTTTTTGAACTTCTAATTTACTATGAGATTACCACAGAGCAATCTTCTGCATATTCAGCATCTCTACTGACGTGAATACATCAGTTTCTTTCCGCACTCCATGTTTTTGTGATATTCCTTTCATCTAAATATGTTGCAGTTGTTTCTTAAGAGGAAATTATTGGAAAAGAAAAACTTACTAAATTTTATTGCTGTCAGTGGCACACTTGAGATCAACTGTTCAAAGGATATTAAGATTCAAGGGATCATTGGTTCATGCACATCTTTGGAGAAGGTAAGTTCATTCAGTATTTTTGTGCAGTACAAGGCATGTAATAATAGTAGCTGAGATTAGCAGCCATATCCTTTCAAACTCTAGGATCTATTTCTGTATGACAACTATTATCGAGCTTGACAATGATCCATGAGATCCTTGCAGAAAGGACCTGCTGTTGCCAACACTGTTATCGGACAGGGCAATACTACAGCTTGGAAAATGTGTGGCCTTGACAGAAACACTTCAATGACTGTGTTTTTTGATATTTCTTCTAATGAAAAATCAGATCCTTCAGGCACGAATCCTCAATTATACATACAGTTTATTACAAGGTGTGTAGAGAATCTTTTTGAGACTTCGCTTCTTGAAATTGATTTTACCCACTTTTCAACTAAGATACTCTTCATTTTCTGGGTCTCTGTTTAATTTGTCATGACTCCTGAATTGGATGATGTGCATGGCTACTCATTTTTGGTCATGACTATCTATTCACATTCTATATATATTTGCTCGTACTAGTTAATTCGCTTAACCTTCGTAAATTGGAGTGGAACTGCTGGTGGTCTAATTTAATTTTATATTTTTCTTCATGATATAAATACAGTTATCAGAGCCCGGATGGACAAACAAGACTGAGAGCCACAACCGTTACTAGACGATGGGTTGATGGTGCTGTTGGCACTGAGGTAAGATGATAGTTGTCTTTATTTGTTGTGTGGTGTGAGAGATTTCTTGTTTTTGCCCAAATTTCGGAACTTCCCTGTTCCAAGAGATGTAGAGAATTTCTCCCTTTCCCAAACAGTCCCTTTTAGAGCCAGTTTTCTCCTCATCCCTTTTTCTCTAGTTACTTTGCATGCTTGAATTAATTATTATGAGCATGTCTGGATGGACATTAAAAAAAAAAAAAAAATTTATCTGTTCAAACATGCTTATAAGCTCTCAAAAACACAAACATGAAGGACTAAAAATTAAGCCAACTTATTTTAGGGGCAAAAAAATAAACACCAACTCGTATTTATTTTGCTTATTTTTGGGTTTGACCAAGTAAATACCTTTTTACCCTTACCCTTTTTTATAAATTGCATTTTTTTCCACCTATAGTATTAAAAAATCATTACACAACATACAAGGCATTTCAGCAATTCGTCATATTGATTTTGCTTATTAGTAAGTAGATTGCCGAACATAAATGTGCTTAATATACTTATAAGACAACATATCCAAACACACATAACTTATTTTACTTATAAAAATCTTTTTCATTTTTTAAACATGCCCACCCAAACGTGCTCTATATGTTGCACCAAAAGAGTTATAGAAATTTTCAGAAATTATCCTATATCACTTTTCTGCCTAGATGGGATGATCAAGACACTTCTTTTGATGGAAAAATTCTCACGACATTTATGATGCTAATAATATTGTGATCCGATGGTTACTCTATAGTGTGTTATGCATGTAAGTCAGGTGGAAAGGAGAGAGGAATCTTATGTAAACTGAAAATGATTTAAGTATTAAACTTTTTGTTTTCGAGATTTAACTATGTATTTGATTAATATACATTGGTCTTTTACTAAATTTACTTCAGTGTCTTTCCCGTCATTGAAGAAAGTAAGATCAGAAATATATTGTGGCTCATAGTTCAACAGATAAGTCAGCTTGATAATGATATGGGCAAGAGAGACATCTTCAATTAATCTGATTATAGGGATGGCAAAAAAACCCGATATCCGTGGGGTCTGCCCGAACAAGGCAGGGATTACCCGCTTAATCGGATATTCGGGTAGGGGACGGGGCGGAGAATTTTTGCCCCAAGGCGGGGATGGGAAACGGATGCCCTACCCCGTTTAATTTATTTAAAATTTTTTAGAATTCAATACTTCAAAATGGAAAATTTCACGAAATTTTATTAGTCTAATAGAAAATGACAACTAAAATTATCTAAAAAATATGACAAATTTTAAAAGCCTTAGTTTACCAAATATATTTGAATAATTTAACTTTTAAAAATAAGTAAAGATTAAAAAATATATTATTGTCTCAGTCTAATAAATAGGTGCAATAAAATAAATTATCAAAAAAAAAATTAAATAGGTACCCGTCCCGCCTTAAACGGGTAACAGGGCGAGGACAGGACGGGGCGGGGAATTGCTTGGCGGGCAGGGGCATCCCTTATCTGTCTATGTATTTTTCTTTTTGATGTGATTTCCAAAAACAATATTGGACTTGAGCAAATTTTAAATTTTATTCAGTATTCTCTATAAGTATAGATTACAACTTTTGAATATTCCGGTGATGACGATTGCTTTTCTCTGTCTGTCAAAAGATTGGCATTCCATATACTCACATACGGTACATTCTGAAAATATTCAGGGTCTTTTTACACTTAAAGCTTATAAAGCTTCTTTGCCGAGTGTGCTCCTCCAAATGTGATGAGAACAGCATTAATCAATAGGTCACTTCTGATTTGAATTTTGTGTTTGCAGGACTTAGCGAGCGGGTTTGATCAAGAGGTTGCTGCTGTAGTCATGGCTAGAGTAGCTTCCTATAAAATGGAGATGGAGGTACTTCTATAATTTAGTAGGACTGTTGTAAGCATACCATCACGCATGTGCACACGCGTGCGCACACCATGTTCTCCAGTGTAGATCTGTGCAGCGCATAAATTTCTACTCTATGTTATTTCATCTCCAAGCACTTAGTTTTGGGTTCAGTCTTCTCTGCATCTGGAATTTTTGTGCCCCTTTGCGATGAGATTTTGGAACAGTAGGTGATGGTCTGAACCTTGTAAGGAGAGTAGAAGAGTCTCGTCATGTTTGTACTGACTTCAGTGATAAATGCATGAAAGCACTCAAAAAGGAAGGAGATAACAAGATCCAACCTGAAATCACTTAATTCTTTTTTCTTTATTCCTCTCCTAAAAAACTTGTTTGAAAAGGAAGGAGATAACAAGATCTAAACTGAAATCAATTAATTCTTTTTTCTTTATTCCTCTCCTAAAAAACTTGTTTGTTCATATGCAGTATATCCCAACTCTTAGATGTTGTTGGCTGATGTACTTGGGGACTTGTATTTAGGATAGATAGATAGTTGGCTTACTTCTGATACATACGGCTTGCACTCACATTTTGCTGCTTTCTCCGAGGGTACTTTTTTATTGTGGAAGGGAAAAACTAGGCATCAACTACAAAGTGCAGCCTACCAGAATGTATATTAGGTATAGGACCACCCAGAAAGTCCTCCATTATCTGCTCAGTCACACCACCAACCTTATCTCCCAAATGGATCCCTCACGGTATACATAATGGAATTAAGTGATAGGAAAAATGTCAAGATTGGAGTATATAAAGTTAGCATGCGATGAGTGAGAAGATAGCTAAAGTTTTAGTGGGTGTCATCCTGATTACATGGCACACCAACTTGCTACATTGAAGTTAATTGGTAGGATATGATTGAAAGAATATATAACTTGTATCACCTAAGTGAAGTAGATAACCAGGACATTATTCTCTGGATTTCATTACTCTAGTAGGCAGTACTCTGATGGTTAATTCTATATTGTCAGGAAGGATTTGATGCAACAAGGTGGTTAGACCGAAATCTGATTCGTCTATGTTCCAAATTTGGTGACTATCGAAAGGATGATCCATCCTCATTTACGTTAAATCCCTGTTTTTCGCTGTTCCCTCAGTTCATGTTTAATCTGCGGAGATCACAATTTGTACAGGTGATTTTTGCTTGAAACTGTATTTTCTTTTAGTTTTATGTATATGACATTCAAACTTTACGCACTCTCTCTCACAGGTGTTCAATAATAGTCCCGATGAGACGGCCTATTTCCGCATTTTATTGAATAGGGAGATTATAAGCAATGCTGCTGTCATGATTCAACCATCGTTAATATCATATTCATTCAATTCACTACCTGCACCAGCATTACTGGACGTGTCATCCATTGGAGCTGACCGTATCCTATTGCTTGATTCATATTTCAGTGTAGTTATTTTCCATGGTATGACAATTGCTCAATGGAGAAACATGGGTTATCAGAATCAGCCGGAACATCAGGTGTGCCTTGTTAAACTTGTTCGATATTTTGAGTTTACATTTCAAAGTAATATATTTATTTGTAAATTTAGATATTTTAAGAGGAGGAAGTCTTTTATGAGTCTGCTGCATCAACACTTTTATATATATTTTCTTTAAATCTTTAGCTTCTACCAAACCATCAAATTCATTTTTGAAAACTTAGGGACTGTTCTCTTTGTTGGTGTGGACATCAATCACTTAAATTGAGATTTCCTTCTTTGTACCGAATTGCGTTGGAACCGTCTGTTATGGTGAATGATGTCTTAGATTTCCATAATGGGAGCTCCAGTTGGAATATTGTTTTTGGTCAGGGTTTGCAGGACTGGGAAATGGATGACTATACGCTGTTTTTGACATCTTTATATGAGGTTCATATCATGATTGGAGAGGGTGACTGTAGCAGGTGAAAATTGACATGTGATGGTATCTTCTTAGTTCACACTTATTTTAGATCCTTATTGGGAATTGAAGAGAGTTCATTCCCTTGGAAGATAGTTTAGAAATGTAAACTACCCCCTTGAGTGGCATTTTTACTTTGGACGGCGGTCAGAGGACAGGTGTTAAGCTTCGAACAAGGGGTTTCTATGTTATAAAGTGGTGCTATATGTGTAAGAGAGACAGGAAGACGATTGACCACTTGTTTCTTCACTGTGATGTTGCTCGCTTACTGTGGAACGATATTTTGTCGTCACGATACAAGGATTGGGTATTGCCAAGGCGCATGGAGGATATGTTAAAGACATGGAGGAGAAAGTTTCGAGATAAGGATAGCAAACGTGCTTGGGACCTTATTCCGGGTTGCGTCGTTTGGTGCTTGTGGAGAGAAAGAAACAATCGCTATTTTGAAGACCAATCACGGACAAAGCGCAGATTAGGGAATTGTTTTATCTGATATTGTATATTTGGTTTAATGTTGTGGCTATTAGGCATATAGATGAGCTGCCTAATTTCATATCGTTCTTTTCTGACTTAAAATGATTATACACCCCCCGTGTATTATGCATTGATTAATAAAATTTTGATTACCTTTCAAAAAAAAAAAAATAACTGAAAACACTCAAAATGACAAATTTAAATTGTTAACTTGTTTTCAAAAGCTTATTTTCGAAAATAGGAAAGAGAACGCGTTTTCACTGTTTTGAAAAATCTAAAACAAAAAACGGCTTGAAAACGGTAAAGAAAACAGACCCTTAGTAATTTTTATTTTGAAGTTGATTGCGCTTATTGTAAAAAATAAATTCTTTGAATTTCAGTATTTCAGTTTCAATTTTGCTGTAGACATGGTAATATTTATTTTTCTCTTGTATGAGAAGTCTTCCATCTTATAAACCTATTTTTCCCTTGTCTTCATAGGCTTTTGCGCATTTGTTACAAGCTCCACATGATGATGCCGAATTGATTATTCGTGACCGATTTCCAGTCCCAAGACTGGTGGTCTGTGATCAGCATGGCTCCCAGGTCACCTCTCTGTCTTCCTCTTAGTTTGGTGCATATTCTGTGTTTGTGTGTAAATATAGGAGTGAGCTAACTGTTGAATCTTCATCTTTGCTTAATGATGCGCATTTACCTGTTCCGATTCGTTAAAATGACAAATATTGTTGTTTGCGTGTTCCTCCAACCCCCTCTGTGCATTTCTGGCAGGGCTAAAATGACCTCTGTTTGAGAATGAAATCTGATTGTCTTAAGATAGAAACTACTTTTCCTTATGATGATGTTCTATTGCCTGATTATAATTTTCTTCAAAAACTTACATACAGCTACGTCAAAACGACTTCAAAAACTTACATACAGCTACGTCAAAACTGGCTACGTCGTGTCTTTATTTTAATACTTGGACCTGTTTTGAGCAGGCGAGATTCCTGTTGGCGAAGTTGAATCCATCTGCGACATACAGCAATGCACACGAAATGGCAGCTGGCTCAGATGTGATATTCACCGATGATGTGAGTCTACAAGTGTTCATTGATCATCTTCAGCAGCTGGCTGTCCAAGCTTCTTAAGAACATGAAAGAGTTGGGATTCCTATGGTCAATTTCTCGATTTTGTGGAAATCCTAATTCAAGGTTTCTTTATCTCACGTTACCTTCTTCTTCCCATTCTCTGTTGGTTTTACCTTCTACACATCAACTGTGAGAATGAGAAGTCCAGAGCTATCACTATTGGAAACAAGAACAGTTCTTTCGAGGGGCATGTGAGAAGGGGTGTTCCCTTTTTTGAACAGAAAAGGAGTTTGAGAATTATTGTTTAGAGTGGCATTGTTGAAAGGGTGGAGTTGTAAATTAAAGACATTTTTGGTGGACAGACAGGTTAGGAAGATATTGATAGTCTTTTGTTGCCTTAATTTTTGTCAGTACCAAGAGAGGATTACATAGTTTACTGTATGTATTCAATTTTTGAGATTTTAGAATGTTGTTTTTCTAGGCTTTCACTTTCTTTGCTTAAATACTATTGTCTCTGGTCCGGTCCACATGGACCATGGGACCCTGAACCAGTGCCCTGCTCTATCTTAGAATTTTAGAATTCGGTTGAGCTTTATCTTATAAGGTGGTTCTTGTTGATTCATATTGGATTTCATGTATCCTTCTGTACTATTGAGTCAGATTGTTCAGCTACTGAAGTTTCCTACCTAGGGTGTAGCACACTGTTGTTTTTGCTAATAGCACGACATTTGTATTGTTCAATCACAACCTGATTTTTACGATTTAAATTGCCTTTAATTTGCTTGTCACAATTACGAAAATCACTTTTGTTAAATAAGAATTGACCTCATAATATTACTATCTCACCAAAGTTTTTCTACTTGCGGAGTGGAAATGGTAGGGAGAAAGACGGGGAGGGTACAGTAAAACCTCTATAAAATAATAATGTTGGAATTAACAAAAATTATTATTTTAGAGGGGTTATTAACATAGTTATTAGACCCGATTTGGACATCGATTCGGGCAAGGTATTGGGTCTCGGGTTACTGGTCGGACCAATGGGTTATTGTATAAAAATCTATAAAAAAAATTAAACTATATAAATTTTTTAAGGCAAAATTATATATTTTTTAAAATTATTTTTCACTAATTATTCAGGTCTATGAAATAAAGTTAAATGTTTGACCTAATTTTTTATAAAAATACTTTTAGAAAACATATAATGATAAATTCATTAAATAGGATACATATTTCTTCTTGCATATAATAAACACTGAAGTACTCTACAACTTTAATGGTGAGGAAGTAATTGTTTTACTTAGAGGGTTTAATTCTTTAGATCCCCAATATTTAAAAATCCAATTTTGAAAACCGGTCAACCGACCCAGTTAACTCGGTCAAAATCTTCGGTTAACTCGGCTAAAGCCTAGTTTTGACCGAGTCATGTGCATCTATATTAAATTAATCTATCCGACTCGAACAAGGGCTCGGGTCACCGATTTTCCTGCCTGACCGGCCAATCCGGGCCGAGTTTTATAACTATGGTTATTAATTTATTGATAAATGAATATTTATTAATTATTTCAGACAAAGTACCCTTTTGAATTATTGGTAAATTTGCTAAAGAGGAAATTACATGGAGGCAGGTTTTTTAAGTTTAAAATTCAAAAATCAAGTTTAAAGATTGTTTATACAAAAATCAGGTCGTAATTCAACATTTCAATATTAATAATAATATTATAAAATTAAATTGATCTATATACTCACCACCCTACCTCCATCCACCCCACGTTTCATTCCCAAACCCTAATTACTTTCTCCTTTCCCTTCTCTCTCTATTTCTCCCTTTTCTCTCTTCTTCCTCTTTACAACTTACACCACTGAAGGCACCATCGGAGATGATGGAGAAGCAAATCTTCGATCGTCTTCTTGAAGTTCTACGCCACTTCAATCTCCGAACCCAGCTTTGTATTGCGGACTAGGATGAGGTGGTGGCCACATCAAAACCTACTTCTCTGATACCTCAACTCCTAAGACCTTAGCGCAGTACGGTGGCGACCATAATCAATAGCCGCTTGTCTGAAAATTTACATATTTTGAATGTGAGGTTGTTAATGGAGGGATTCAGTTTTTGAAGATCGACGCCATCTTATTTTGGATCTAATTTTTCGGTGGCTGTGCAATGCTTTTGGATCTGGTTTTGTAGTGGTTGTGTAGTGATTTTGGGATGGTGTTTGCAGTTGTTGGTAGTGGTGTTAGCTGTGGCAGTGAGGCGGTAGTGCTGGTGAGATTGTGGTGGTGGTGGCGGCGTTGGTGAAGCTACGATGGTGGTGGTATGAGGAGATGGTTAAGGTGTGAAGGGAGAAAAGTGTGTGCGACCAATAATTTGAATAGTTTGGTTGATTGGTTACGGTTGTTGTGGAATGTTTGCTATGTTGGGTGGCAGATCTGGTGATGGTCTCGGTGAGGTGTAGTCGTGGTGATGGTGGTCGCGGTGAGGTGTAGTTGTAGAGATTTGTTGTGTAGTTGTGGTGGTGATGATGGAGGCGATGGTGGAGACAGCGGCGACAACGATCGTGAGGTGATAGCGGTTTGTAGAATGTTGGATATTTTGGATTTGATTTGTGGCTGACGGTGAGGTGGTAGTGGCGGCAGCAACGACAGTAACGACGGCGGTTGTGATAGTGGTGGTGGTTTTGACAATGGCGACGAAGGTGACCAGGGTGGGATGAGATGGGTTGTGGTATTTGTGACCAATTATTTGGTTTATTGTGACTAATAATTGGTCGTGTGACTTATAAAATTTTGATTTGATATCGAAAAATAAGTTGTGAACAATAATTTGATAAGTTGTGATCAAGAAATTAATTGTGACCAATTAATTTGATTAGTGACCCATAAATAATTTGTGACCTAAAAAATAATATGTGACTTATTGATTTGATAGATTGGTGACTGATAAACAAATTGTGATCAATAAAAGTTTTTAATTGTGATCGTAAAATAATTTGTGACATGTGAAAATCGTGATTTGTGACTAATTATATGAAATTTGTGACCAAATTTTGTAGAATTGTGACATTAATATATTTAATTAATTAAATAAATCATAAATAAATTTTAATAAAAGTGACCTTAAAATTTTTGAATTGTGACCAAATTGCATAGATCCATAACCTTTATATATTTATTAATAAAATATATAATTAATTAATTAAATCATAAATAAATTTTAATAAAAACCCGATTTTTGAAATTTAAAACATCTATTCTTAATTTTGAAATGGGTGATACTTAATCTCTTACTTATGTAATGTTCCCTTTGTTAATCCCTAAATGTTTTAAAAATATGAATATGAATAATCTTATTTGTTATCATTGAACAAATAGGAAAGTCATCACAAGGATGACTGATTTACTTTTTTAAGAGTAGTGATGGCGAAAAAATCAGTCTCGGTGAGCCCCCGTCCAGACGGGTTGGCGGGGTCAGGTCAGGGGTTGGGGTCGAGGCGGGGTTAAGAGTAGTGATTGTGAAAAAATTAGCCTTGGTGGGGCCCCGCCCAGAAGGGTTGCCGGGGTCGGGGAGGGGGACCTGAACTCACCACATGAAGAATAAAAAAAAATAATTAACGACAAAGTTAAAAAAAAATATTAGTTAACTAAAATTTTTTGAAAAATAGATAAACGAGGCAAGCCCGTGTACCCGCCCTGTCTAAAGGGGGCGGGGCGGGGCATTTGCCATCTCTATTTAAGAGTTTGTTTGTTGGTTTGACAAGATGATGAATGCTATCAATTTTATTAACGCGGCTTGGAACAATGATGTGAAAACAACATATATTGCAAATTGTTTTCGACATTGCAAGATTTGATCAAATAAAGATATGAATGTTGAATCACAAGTTAGTGAATGAATGAATCAATAAATTGCAAGAAATTATTTTTGGTCTATACTATAGAAATGTGATGGATATCGAGCACCTTTAAAATTATTCTAGTGAAAATGATGCGATGGTGAAATCCCCTACCGATGAAGATATTATTCAAAAATACTCAATACATCTATCAATACTGTCATACTGATCATGATCCAGATGATAATTATGTTTTACCAATTATTTCCTCAAAATAGGCATTCCATGTAGTTATAATCTTAAATAATTATTTTGTACGAAATAAATAAATAAATATTGCAAAAAATTAGGGATAAAGCTGAGTTTGGTTTGGGTGCAAAGAAAAAGTAAAAAACTTTAGATACATATTTTGAAAAATAGGTGAATTTAAAAACATGTCAAATTAAAAATTTATTATTAATTGTATTAATATGAACTTTGATGAATTTAAGCAATTATTATTTTATATATTCATTGGGCTTTAAATAATATAAAGAAAATTATTATCTTATACATAAAGTGGAGTTATTAATTTAGTATAGTGATTCAAGTTGAAACGAAGAATTTTATTATTTAAAGGAAATTATTAATTTATCGAACAATTAGGTATTTCTGTGATGTCTCGTGAGGAAAAATTTTAGGGGGAGTGTATTCAATTGAGACTTTTAAAGACTTTTAGAGAATTTTTAAAGTGAGTTACTATTGTGGATTTTGTGGACTTTCAAGTGATTTTTATGGATTTGGTAAGAATTAATGAAAGTCTTTCATGAACTTCTTTAGACTTTCATTATAAACTTTTAACGACTTTGAAAGACTTTTATATTTTAAAA
>CAIGRS010280563.1:0-18095 GCA_903798395.1 Fraxinus floribunda
ATATCGATATTGGTCTCATTTTAAAACTCACGTTAAATAAAGTATGTTAGGCTCGAAAAAATATATTTTTCAACTAGTTAAGCTTGAGTTATCGCTATTTAGAGAAATATATAATTTTCTCTAATATTTTATTAATAAACTTTTGATTTCTCATATATTTGCGTATACCTATGCCATGCTGGGGAGGATGGGTGCTAAAAAAAACAATTAAAAAGCATGGGGCCACTGCTTATGTAGCAAACGCCACATAAGCAGTGGGCAAACCTTCTCCTACCCACTGGGGGTAGGAGAACGGTGCTGTTCAAATGAAACCATGTCCATTTACCCGAGTTCGGTTTAATTGTCCCATTTGATTCTTTCTTTGGTCGCGTTCACTAAAGGTTTTATTTTATAATAAGTACAGCAACTTTTTTAACTGAGGAATAATATCTCCCTTTTAAAATGAATAGGGAAACGATTGAATAGGGACAGGGAGAAATGAAAATTAGTGAATTCTAAATTATTCTTCATTAGTAGGAGAGAATGAAAAAAAAATAGTTTCAACAAGAAAAAGAAAACTTTTTTTTTTAAGGTAAAAAGTACGGTACTTAAAAATATACATTGTTTTTTTTTATCATTCGACACCCTCTATCTAAAGAAAACAATCATAAGACTAGAGAGTGCTTGGTTCTTATTTTTAGGTACATTTTTATTTTTATTTTTTATATATGTATAGATTATTTATATTAACGAAATAAATTTTTTATAAGTATATTTTATACACTTATTATGGCCTTAAATAGTAACATTTCATAGTTCTTTTGATGAAATATAGTCTAATTTATTGTATATTTTGTTTAATAGAAGAAACTCAATGATCGAAAGTGAAATTGGAAGAAATAAGAGGAAAATAGAGAAAGGCTACGAAATCAAAAGTATGGGGATTAAGTCTCAATATTTTAATAGTTCATTCGGACTGCAAAATGAAGATTGAATATGTTACAGATTCAATTGGATGCAATTAGAAGTTAAAGGAATGACAGCTTTAGAAATCAAAGGTAGATTTATGCATTTATGCCTGGGCAATCTCTAGCAAGCGCGTTCTATTTCATTTTTCTTTAAAAATTCTACATGGAAACCAAGTTCTTGCACGATTTTGACCTAATTTCACCTCTGTAAATACAAGACACCTCTTATATACATCTCATACACCAAAATTCATCAACTAACATAATCAAACAGAGATCAATCCATTGTTCTTGTGAGAATTAAAAAGGGCAATCCCAGGTTTTCGAGAAATTGGAGTTTCAACCTTGATTTTTGGAGAGACAACAAGAAGATATATTAGAGATTTATCAAGAAACTATTGAAGAGATTCAAGATTTAAAGATACATCTTCTTCTCCTTTATCAATCTTAAATTCAAGTTATGTTCTTCTAGTTAAACATAATATTTTTTTTTTTCGTGATTTTGTAATGCTATGCTAGGATTTTAATTACTAGACATTGATGAACCCTTGATGTGATGTTTTAATATAAATTTGATAATTTGACGAGCAATATGTGTTTAGTTTTGGATGATTGTTACAAGGTTTAAGGACATTTCAATTTCTTGATCACTAAGTGGATTGATTGTGAATTTTATTGATTTCGAGAGAAACAATATGATAGATAGCACTTTAAAATAATCATTGTGAAGTCCGATAGGGGATTGATAAAACTGTTATACTTCGCATGATTTCTATAAATATTCTAGTGTTTTTAATGCATTCTTTCATGTTCACATCTTTCATAAAGATATATGAATGACATTGAGATGATAGATTTAATTGACATCGAGAGATACTTTTAATTAGGTTTGGAACATTGATCAACAAGAATGTGCACATATTTTCATGTCATCGATTTGCATTGAAACATATCAATAAGTGGGATTCCAAGTTTTAGTTATATCTCATCTTAATTTACAAAAACTCCGTAAATTGCTCTCTAGAATCATTATTTTAATTAGATAATATGGTATAAACTCTTCAAACAAAATTTGTTATTTGATTAGAGATAGAATTGATTGATCCTATATTGAATGCACAGTCCTCGTGGGAACTATAATTTATTCATCACTTTATTACTTGTTTGTGATATCATTTACCTGTGAGAAATCAAACGATCACTTTCGATCCATTACTTTAAGATTAGTCTAGTAATTGGTGTGGATAACGTGAACAATAGATTTCGGTTACACTCCCATCTACGTGTAAAGCTCATGGACACTTGGATAAATGTTAGACGCACATGGCGTTCTTGAACTATAGGACAAGTGGTCCCTGGTACTTAGACGATCAAGTTGGTCAATTTATATATTTTTAGTGTGGGGTGAATAATGAACGAGAATCACAATAATGTTTATAATATAGGGTCTGAAGAGAATACCAAGCAAAATTACTATTGATTACCTATAATGACACTAATATTAGCTTTTATAGTAGAAGAGGATAGGTATTTACTGTAGGATGAATGACATGGGACCTCATCTTAATGATTATCACATCAGCATCATAGACATTATCTCTACAGTTCGAGGTTGAGTTGGCACTAAATGACTCTAAAAAGTGCCCTATAGTATAGGCCATATATTTGAAAAGTACACTGATAATTTCACTTAGAGGCGTTGTAGAGATGTCAAATCAATCTGTTGTACATAAGATCTCGAATATAAGATCTCTTCGGTGGGGGTGAAACTAAGGTTCCTTGTAGAATAAAACCTTATTGCTTCGGTGTGCTATAGCAGATCATAGCATATTGATTGATGCAAAAGTTTGGCATCTACATGTTACTTCGAGTGGGTGCTTAGCACACTTTAGCTTTATTTGTTAATGTCCTTGATCAGGCTAGGTATGCAAAGTAATATGGAGTACGGACCTTCAGTTTGCTTTTTTCTATTTTCTAATTAGCAGACACATGCCTAACAATAACATCCTCATATGACGAAACATAATAATAGTTCCTTAAATCGAGGCATGAATATTCATAAAATGCATGAATTTTAGTAGGAGAATGGAGCAAAATAATATATGAGAAGATAAGGCTTACAAACTATCTCTATAGCTCAAGTTACTTGAGATAATGTAGTGGATGATGTTCAATATTTTACAGTTGTTGTTGGAGAAGTGATGACGTTATGATATTTATCTTACTAGATTGGTGAAATGGTAGATTGTCTTGACAATATTCATTCTGAGATGACACTATGATGAAGTAGATAGTTGCGTGTTGTGAAAAGGCATGACAAGTTAGTCCCTTAAGTCCATAATATATATTTGTGTAATGCAACGGATTTGATTGATAATAAAGCCTATGTGCCGAGGCAATGAGTAATGAAGTGGAGTTCCTTTATATCCATGAGAGCAAGTATAGAGGCAAAGTTCCAGTTTGGGATAAGCCCTTTCATGTAAGAAGCGTTGCTGTTGAGGTGAGGTCCTAATTTATACTCGGAGAAATAAAGTCTCAAGTTTAGGGATGAAACTTTTCACTTAAGAGAAGTGCACTTGTAGAAGTGAAGTCCTATGTTTAGGGGTGAGTCCTTTGAAAGTAAGTGAGATGGTAGATCCAAAGTATGCTTCTAACGTGACAAGACATTAATGAGACACGTGCTAATTATTTGAAAGGCTGCGTGATTTCTATAATAGGCGGCAGAGTCGTTATTGAGGCATTTAATGTACAATAATGGCTTGGGTTTACGTATTTTGAGGCGACTTGCCTCTACCCATGCATGATTTTATGACTTCATCTTTACCATTCATTCATTCTTGAGAAATGTGCCTTTTTGACTTTATGGTTCGGATTAGTTTAAAAGGTGGATGTCACAAACTAATATTGTTTGATCCAATAGCTAAGGTGACGCGGCTCAAACATTGAAATGAGGCCATTTCACATTTATCTCATTTTTCAAGCAAACTATGAAAGTGGAAAAGGTTTCAGACGATGCTGCCCTCATAGCTACCTTGTCCAAGCTGAGGTCCAAAACAATATTATGGTGGTCCAAACATAAAGATGAGCCCAAAATCTACCACAAATTCCAAATCGAGCTAAAAAATACATAGAGAAAGAAGAGGTAACTCAAACCAAAAAGAAGAAAATTTCAAGCTCAGCACTATAGCTCGACCAAATGAGAGGAGGTTGAACAAAAATGGTAAAAAAGAGGAAGTAGTTAATGGAGGTCAAGTGACCTTGCCCATATCCAAAAGGTTTTTGGAGTACCATCCCCCTAAATACAACCCCAGAAGGAATCTTTATGCAAGTGGGGGAAAAAGAGGTCTTCAATAAACCTCTTTTCTTAATAAAGAATTTAATAGGTCATAATCAAAGAATGTATGTTGGTACCACAGGTTGGCAAGTCACAACATGGATGAATGTCAGGACCTCAAAGAGCAAACGAAAATCCTAATCAAGCGAGCTCAACTTCAATAACTTGTAGCCAAGCCCAGGAAGATGACTCATATATCTCCCACAAAAGCACCACCTTCATATCAATAGTTGAATGCTCTTCCTCCTCCTCCATAACTACAAGTTAAGCCCGCATGGTAGATTCTAACCTAGACATACAAGATTCTAAGGTAAAAATTTGTGATAGAATGCTGAACTAGTGAAAGATCCAGGTCAGCTCGGACCAACTCCTAAAGGAACTCAAAAATGGGTACGAGCTTCAATAGTCATTGTAGTCTCGGCCAATGGAGTTATTTTTCCAAAACCTAAATATGTCGTTGGAAGCCTCAAAGACATGGAGGGAAATCATCCATGCGAAAGCAAAAAGCTCTTACTTCTCTCTAAAATGGGAGAAAAAGCCATAAAGTCCAACACCCTCGATCCACCACCAAATCCATCGGATTCTTACCCCTCAATGGGTGGAAATTTACCACAAACAATACCCAAACATACATCAATGACAACTATGCATCGAATCTACAATCAGAAAATGTTGGCACATACTCCAATGTAGCTAAAACTCTATTTTTTTTTTGTCTAAATTTGGAGATGGGACCATTGCCAATAAACTTGTAAGGCCCCAAAACCCTTGGGTGGTAAAACGTTGGAAAATGTGCCGCTTGAAAAGATTTCAAAATTAATTCCAGTCAAACTTTCAACGCTAGACATGAAGGTTACCAACCCATTCCAATGTCGGATGCGCTCGATATGGCAAAAAAATTGAATGACCCATTTGTCAGGAAAACCAAGATTTCGATTGATGCCAACCTCATCCCCGACCATAGAATTGTTTAGTTTTGAGGAGATTAAATTGGCTGATCCCTACATGTGCACACTTGTAGGAAAATTTTCCCACCACAAGCTAACCATGAGAAAGGTACAAGAGATCTTTTTCGAAGTTTAGTTTCCATAGTAGCTTTAAGGTTAGGTTGATTGAAACCACGTACATACTTATATACCTTACACACAAGGAGGATTATGGTAGGATTTTCCTTAAACCTTCTAGGTATATTGATGGGTGTCCGATCTGTAAATATATATATATGACTTTAGACCTGAGCATAGGACTCCTATTATTACTATATATGTTTCATTTTCTTTATTTCCAGTTCACTTGCATGCCAAGGGATTTTCTTTTTCTTTATCTAAGGTCATAGGATACCTTTGAGGATTGATATGGCCACCTCTAATTTGAGACAACTTCGTGAGGCTAGGGTGTGCATTGAGGTGAACTTGGAGTATAGATTGCCTAACAGGGTTTGGATTGAGTACGGTGGTAACCGTGGTTTTTGGCAGTTAGTTATATATGAGAATAGGCCATTTCTTGCATTTATTGTACATATTTTAGCCACTGTTTGCATTTATTGCACTTTGAGGACACCTTCTGCTCCCCCAGTTGTTGTGCTTCCCCCATCTCAACCCATCCTCCTATTGTGACCACTACTACTAGGGCTAATAAGGGTAAAGGCAAGGTGACATTTATTGAGTCAAGGACGTATTAAGTGCCGGTTTCAGCAGTTCCTCCTTTGTTCTCCACTAATCCTGCTGCAGTTCTTTCTATTACACATATGGCTCCACTAGTGACAGAGTCTGTTTCTATATTAGAAATACATACTTCGACTCCCATTACATTTGCTACAAAGACGTTACCAGTCGCTCTTATAAAGGCTTCACCAAATACCACCTCAATTTTTAAGCTAACTCTAGATGCTCCCAATGAGGTATCCCTTCTTATATCATTACTACACCAGCAATCATTTATTTTTCTGCTACTGTGGTACCTCTTCAGCCTATACATGATAGTTTTCCTTCATTCAGGACACCTACAGAGTGTACTCAATCATCATAGGGTTCAAGTCCCAGTCTATAGAGAGAAATATGGACGCTGCCTCAAGCTTATGTTGACAGATCAATTCAAGAAGATGTATCGCTTGAAGATTGGATCTAGTATGATATTTGCTATAGAGGAACTAGTGTTCAAACTTTTTGATGAGGGACCACAATCCAACTCCCTAAGGACTAGGCTTCTACACCTTTACCTTGTCCTACAACCACAGGTCCTATTCCAGGTAAGGTATAGGCATAGATTCAGAAGGACATTAATGGTATGGGTCTCGAAGATTGCTCGAAGAACATAGAGGCCAACATACCTTCAATTAGTACTTCAGGATTATGTGAAATAGGTATTGCAGTGATGAGTACCATTGGACTAGATGTACTTGCATTTCGGCTAACACAGTATACCATCGCTCGAACGACCTATTTTACCTAGATAGGCCCATTTTCTTAGACGAGACCCATCATCAGTGAGTGATCCGGACTACATAAATTACTATGACCAAGACATGTTTTAGACCAAATGCATGACCCAATTGATGTCTAGATACTACTACCCGAGGGTTCACTCTCATTTGTTTGAGATATTCCCACACACGTAGATCAGAAGATCTCACTTGTCCTGAACTAGACAAGTATGTAGAGTTCTTTATGGGACCGTTGAAGAAGCCTCAATCGGTCTTTTCTAAGATTCCTTATCATGCTACACATGATATGTTTCCATTGATAAATAAGAGGCCTTTATTGAACAAATGCTTAAAGGTTAGACTACTACCTTATTCCGTAATTGACCTAAAGATCTCTTATATCTATCTATATAAAGAAGAGATCATCTAATAAAGGGGATTCTTATTTGTACAAATGTCACTTCGAACTTGGAACAAGCATGAAGAAGTTAACAATACTTCTTTATCTTTTGAGTTGTTCTGTCGGATCGAGATCTTTGGTCTTTACCCAGATTAGATCTTTGGTCTTTACCCGGACCAGATAAAAAAATGGGATCATTTCTTATGGACTCGTTAAAAATGATTTTGATATAGTTCATGGCCTATTAGATGTAGAAGGCACTCTAGAGGATTTTCACAGACAGAAAAAGATTGCGGTCAATTTAATAATGATCGAGTGACATTACTTCTTCAGCCCAAATCGAGGAATCCCTTAGATATGTGAGTGGCTTGAGTTGTTTTCACTTATTTATTGTACACATTTCCTTTATTGTCATTTTCAGTTACTTTTGAGACATTCGTTGCATTTTATCACTTGCAAGAGGTTAGGTATATGCCCCATCCTTTACTTGTTTTTCATTTTATTATGATATAAAATAGCCACACTATTAGTTTTTGCTAAAAAAAAGGACATAAATCGATCCAAAGGTTGTTTCCCACATGCTCAATGTTGATCCCTAAGCTCTATCAAAATGACAAAGGAGTCGACTACTTAACACAAAAGCAAGCAAAGTCGAGCTCAAAACTACATTATACAAACAGAAGAGGGTTTGAGGTCGACGACCTTGTACTTAAAAAGGTCATCCTCACCACAAGAGAGCTCAACTCCGGATCCTTAGGCCCTAAATGGTAGGGACCTTACAAAGTAATCAAAATTCTCCTAAAAGGCACTTATCGATAGAAGATATGTAAAGAAGACCTCTCCTACACCCTTGGAATGTAGAACATCACAAAAAATACTATCAATAGAAGTCGAGGTGACAAGAGAATGTACTTACAAATGTAATAGCATAAGCCTACATCTATAAAAACCATATTCTCAAGCCAAGCAATATTGGAAGAAAAATGTTTGAATAAAGCCTTCTCTTTATTAACATGATATGAGATTGTAAGTGCTGTAATATTTAGATGAACTAATAAAGCCTGCTCTTGAGCAGTACCGCCTACTATTCAATGGCGCAAAGCCTAACTACTCGTCGACAAAACAAAATAAACTTTTCAACGGCATGATTTGAGGTTGTAAGTGCTGCAATACTTAGACAACCCCATTCTTCAATGGCATAAAGCTTACACTTCAGCAGCAGATTCTGAAGTTATTAGTACTGCAATACTTAGACAACAAATCCTGCTCTTTAGTAGCATAAAGCTTTTTCCTCAGCAATATGATCTAAGGTTATATGCAACACTTAGACAACAAACCCGTTCTTCAATAGCACGAAGCCCGCTTTTCAGTAGCATAAAGCCCATTCTTCAGTAGCATAAAGCCCACTCTTCAATAGGAAAAAGCCTGTTCCACTGCATTAATTAATATGGCCACCACGCCGTAAGCTCAAATCTTCTTTTCCTCCACCTTCTTCATTTCCTCTACAACTTTGGCCCTTGCTTGCTCTAGCTGGACCCTGATGATCTCTTTCCTTAACTTATCCTCCCCAATCTTCCTCTTTAATTGAGCATTAACCACCAGCTCAACCTTCAACAAGTAGTCAAAATAGTCTTTTCTTCAGCCCATTTCGCCTCACCCTCACTCCCCTGGCAAACTCTTTCTTATTCAGCAGATTGAAATATAGATATAGCATCATCTCTAACCTTCTAGACAGTTCCCACCTCAGTATTTTACCTAAGTGTAGTTTAGAGAAAAAGAAGAAGTCAAACGACTTGGTAGAAAATAGAACATCACAAAAAAGATCGAGGTAAAAAAATATACCATCCTTAAAATCGACATCATATGGAGAAATGAATGATGGGCATAAGCGATTGACCGACTTCCAAAAAATAGGAGCATAATTATTCTGAACTAAAAAAGGTCTGAAGACTAATTAATCTTGTGGTTTCGGAGGTTCCAATTATAAGAGAACTAAGAACGAAGAGGTTTTTCCCCTTCCATCGAGAACATTTATTGGTGTCTGAACTCACTAACCATCTTGAATACACCTTAATTTAAGATGGAGAGCTTAAGATGATGCAATAGTCACTTGAAAAAGAACAAACTAAGAGATCACCAGATCAACTCGACTTATGCCCGCCGTCATCCAAAAACATCATCATTACAATCCTAAATATGTCTCCTAAATGATATCATCACCATCTTCACGACCACTCCCAAAGTGAAAGTGTTATCCATAACGTGAGCACCTTATTTTTAGCCAATAAAAAATCAGCAATAATTACCTAAGGGATAGGTAATCATTACATAGGCCACAACTACAACTTAGGTGCCATTATGACTTGTTTAGTTGATCTCAACAATCAATCAAAAGTTTTAAGTTTGGGCGATGGCGTGCATTTCTGGATCGGAACTATAGCTAATTTAACATTGAATGGCAAAGTTACTTGTTGTAAAGGCCTATAAATGAGGTAAACTGTCCCCTCCAAAAGGCCGAACTAAATGTATTCCTACAATACAATCCAAACTTCAGTTTATATTATTTGTCTTTTATTTTCATAAATTCTAGCAAGTATTTTACCAAAATTTTATTAAGTTAACTAAATTTGTCAAGTCATTTTTAGTCATTAACATTGTCCAAAGAAAGTCTAACCTCCTCAAAGTCTAAAGGGGCATTTGGCTTTCTACTTGCAAGATATTTTCAGTTTTTTATTCTATAAAACCCCTAAAACTTGTTTTATTTGGTATTTTCAAGATGTATTTTTTTTAAGAAAATATTGAATTTATATCATAAAATTCAGAATATTTTTTCAATATTTCAAGTGTTTTCAATAAAATTATAATTCCTCAGAGTAAAATAATAAAAAAAAATCACAAAACAATATACCCAAATATCCAAGCTTTCCCTCGTCAAACTGATTTCGAAGAACGGTAAAGACTCGAGAACCCTAGCCATTCCAAGCTCAACACTTCAACTTTCGTCTCTCTCGCTTTAGTATCATTTCTGAAATCTATCTACCAAGTCTCAAGCCTAAAGAATCAGATAATTTTCTAATTTCTTAAATGGTTCTTCTCCAATTGATTTTTTCTGTATGCTTAGTCGACCCAATTAATTCTTCTTTTTTCATGCCTCGTCAATTTCAACTTTTCTGTCGAAAGCTTACCGTTGCCAGTTCCACTATGGAATAGTTGAGGATTGATAAGGCTAAACATATCCACGCCACAATTTTTGATAATGAGACTACATATTTATTGCATGAAAGGTTCATAAATTAATCCTAACTATGGTTTCTCTCTGTTGGGACTTTTCAACGAAATCGTTTGTCAAAGTAAAAATATAAGACCACTACAAGCAAAAACTGTAAAAATGAATAAATAAACGTCAAGAAATGTTGACCCAGTTTAGCAAATCAGCCTAATATGGAAGGCTCAGGGACAGCTCGTTCCACTAGTGCAATATTCTACCTTCCAAGAGAGAGATTACATCAAACCACTCTGATCGAGTTTTAATCATAGATCGAATCGATCTTTTAAAACCAAAGATGGAACACACAGATCCAACTAACGACTAAAAAGAGATAACCTACACGAATTAGTCACTCTTTCAGGCCTGATTATACAAAACTAGATTACTCTCCACATGACCAATTACAAAGAACTCAAGAATAAGAAGAAGACTTACATCCTCAAAATAAAGAAGCAAAAGAAAGAGAAAAACCTTTTTTGTCTAGAAGATTCTGAAGGTCGACTGAACCAAAAATCAAGAGATGATATAATTCCAAGAATAAATCTCAGTCCTTGATTGTATCTAACGACTCATATCAAACTTCAACTAGCACAATCCTTGTGCATGCCAAGCTACCAATAAATCGATGCCAACTGGGAAGTATTATCCAAATAAGCAGCAAAGTGAATTAACACAAATAGCCCTCATTTTAAATGTGTTTTGAGAAACACAACTCTCACAATCTTCACCTTGGTTCTCAATAACACAACTATCTCTTGGTTGCTGAATATGCATATGCATAGGTTGTCCATCATCATTACTCAGGTACTTACACAAGAAATTTAACCAGTGTCAATATGTAGTAAGGATAAACACAATTTAAACTTACCTACATGCAGAATTTTAGTCCCTATATCTGAGGAATTTTTATTAGAATGAATTTTAACCAGATTAACTTCACCTTGAGATAGCTTTTCTCAAATGAAATGATACTTCATCTCAATGTGCTTTGATCTTTCATGATAAACATGATTTTTGCTAAGTAAAAGAGCACTTTTACTATAAGTGAATATCGTAGGAGAATTAGGCATGAAGTTTAATTCTTTTTAAATTCTTTTTAACCAAATACATTCTTTTACAGCTTCAATTATGGCTACATATTCAGCTTCAGTGCTAAATAATGTAACCAAAGGCTGCAAATGAGATTTCCAAGTTATGCAATTGTTACCATGAGTGAAGAAATATGTTGTAGTTGATTTTCTGTTATCTTTATCACCAGCAAAATCAGTATCTACATAGCCTTTTAGGGTTAAATTTTAAGATCTTTTCTCATACATAAGGCTTAGATTTAATGTCCCAACAATATATCTTAACAACCATTTCACTCCAGCCCAATGAGGCTTACCAGGGTTGGACATAAATTTGCTTAAAAAACTAATTGCATAAGCAAGGTCAGGTCTAGTTGTAATCATAGAAAACATAACAGAACCTATTACATTTGCATAGGGTATGTTTTCTATTCTTTCAATTCTTCTTTAGATTTAGGAGAGTGGGAATGAGAAAGGTTCATGTGAGCTACAAGAGGTACATTAATTGATTTGCTCTCTTTCATCCCAAATTTGGTTACAACTTTATGTAGACATGTCTCCTATGTAATTGTTATCTTGTTCTCAGGCACGTTTCTGTTTACAACAATTCCTAGAATCTTCCTAGCACTTCCTAAATCTTTCATATCAAATTCATATTTTAAAAAAATCTTTTAATTTCATGATTTGAGACTTGCTGGGGCTAGCTAAAAGCATATCATCAACACAAAGCAGTAAGTAGATTTCACACCCACTCTTATTGTTATTATAGTATAGGGGGGCATCAAAATCACTTCTTTTAAAATATATCTTTAATGCATATGCATCAAACCTTATGAGTAATTGTCTAGGGCTTTATTTCATCTCATATAATGATTTCTCCAGTTTGCATACATAATCGGTCTTGTTCTTAACCTCAAAACCTTGAGGCTGACTCTTGAAGATATCTTCTTCCAATTTCCCATGTAAAAATGCAGTTTTAACATCAAGTTGTTAAGTTCTCAATTGAATTGAACAACAAGTGCTAAGATCAACCTAATTGTCTTATACTTGATTACCGGTGAGAACATCTTAATGTAATCATCCCCTTCCCTTTGAGTGTACCCCTTAGTTACTAATCTCGCTTAAAACCTCACATGATCACTAGGACTAATTTCCTCCTTAAGCTTGTAGATCCATTTACATTGGACCATTTTGTGATCTTTAGGTCACTTAACAAGTTTCCATGTTTTGTTCTCAATTAAAGATAGCATTTCTTCCTACATTGCCCTTATCCAGTTCTCAGATTTTTTTTTTCCCATTAACTGCTTCTTCATAATAAGCAGGTTCAGCTTGTTCAAGAGCTTCTCCTGAGACTAAGGCAAAGTTAGTCAGGTTCAGTAATTTATACATAGTGTTAGGTCTGACTTACCTTCTTTCCCTATCCCTAGTAAGTTGATAATCTTGAATAATTGTATGTTCAGTGGTATGATTTTGTTCTTCAGATTTAGTTTCAGTTTAGGGTTCATTCACCTCAATAGGTTTAGGTACAGGTTCAGATTCTTGATGTACATGATTATTATCCTCATCTTCAGGACGAGGTAAATCAAACTTAGCCAACTTCACCTCACTCTAAACAGTCTTGTCACTTTTAGATTTGTTTGATTTATAGTATCTTATTTTAGGCATGGCATTTCAGATTCATTAAAGATTACATTTCTGATATTAATGATCTTGATGCCTTGGAAACCTAAAACCCATAACCTATACCCTTTCACTCTTTCTGGGTAGCCTATCACCACGCATTTAATGGCCCTTGGATCTAGTTTTCCTTGTCTGATGTGTATATGCAGCACATCCAAAAACTCAAATCTGAGTTAAATTTGGAGGATCACTTGTCCACAGTTCTTGTGGAGTTTTAAAGCCTATACTGCTAGAAAGAGACCTCTTGATCAAGTAGGCTGCATTGCAGGCAGTTTCAGCCCAAAAGCCTTTGGCTAAGCCATAGCTAATAAGCTTACACCTGACTTTGTTAATTATAGTCCTGTTCATTCTCTCAGCAACCCCATTTGTTCGCGTGTGTGCTTTACAGTTCTATACCTCATTATCCCTTTTTGTTTGCAGAAGTTGTCAAACTCAAAATCACAGAACTAAAGCCTACTAGCAGTTTTTAATATATTTAATTTTCTCTCTAACTGATTCTCAACATATTTGAGCCAAGTTCTAAACTTTTGAAAGGTTTTAGATTTAAACTTCCACCAAATGTGGAATGCTTCTCAGGACCCCATAGATCAGCATGTACATAGTCTAAAGGGTCTATTAGTTCTATGTGAGCTAGTTTCAAAAATCGTCTTGTGGGACTTACCCAACACAGAAGTCTTACAGAAATTCAATGTCTCAATATCATCGTTTCCAAGTAAATTTTGGTTACTTAAAGATTTTAACCCTTTATTACCAACATGACCCATTCTGTTGTGCCAAAGTTCAGATTTGTCTTTATTAACAGTAAGTAGACCGAAATCAAGTACAATTATAATTTTGCCGTCAAGATAGTATAGCCCATTTCTTTTAAGTCCTTTCATTATAATTAGAGAACCCTTCATAATTTTCAGAACTTTATTACCATATTTAAAGGTATATCCCTCATCTTCAAGAGTCCCTAAAGAAATAAGGTTTCTTTTCAGATTTGGAACATATCTTACATTCTTGGTTGGTCTGACAATGCCATTATACATTTTTATGGCAATGTCACCAGTCCCACTCAGAATTATTGTCTTATATATATACCTTTCTTGGTTCTATTTCTTTGTAATTGACCTCTCAGGGTACGTATGAAAAGTGCACCCAGTGTCCAGGATCCAGTCTTTATTAGGCTTTTCATTTGACAAATTCAGTACATTTAGGCTATCCTATTTAGTTACTATGGTAGCATTACTTAGATCATTATTTTTAGGTCTTTTTGTTTCTTTTTCCAGTCAAAACAGTTCCTTTTAAAATGTCTCAACTTCCCAAAGTTATAACATTTCTTATTACTTTTGTCTTTTGACTTAGATCGTGCTTTAGGTCTTCATCTTCACTTCTTATTCTAAAAGTCGGATTCTTTCTTTTCATTTCTTCTTCTTACAAATAGGCTTTCTTCTCTTAAGTTGGTTATCTTTTCTCTTCTTACCTCTAACTCTCTTGAGCTCAATGCATATATCACAATTGCTTGTGTAAGTGTATCCCTACCATATTTTATGGCATTCATGTTATCTTTATAAGATTCAGGTAAAGAGTTCTGTAATATAACAACCAAGTCCTCATCGTCAAATTTTTTATCATTGTGTGCTAAGCTCTTGACAATTATATTATAGTCACTTCGGTTTACTTCCAAACATTTTCTATGGTCAATTTTAAAACTAAACAACTTATCTAACATATATATTTTGTTAGGCAGAATCTTAGTTAAAAATAGGGAATTTAAAGCAGTCCATAGAGTTCTAGCTGTTTTAGCATTATCAAATTGTCTAACAATGTTATCACATAAATGCAAAATTATAGAACTATAGGCAATTTCATTCATCTCTTCAATTTCAATAGGTTTTGCTTTTAACCGTTCAAAAAATATTTCAGGATCATCAAGGGCCTTTTAACCCTTTGTTGAACGAGATGTGGCCCTCATTTTCTAGAGTAATCCCTATTTCCATCGAACTGTGATAATTCGACATTCGAACCCATTACGAATAACGTAAAAGGGTGACTTGTAGTCGTGGACATAGCAAAAAAAGTTTTAAAAAGCAATTTTCAGATAATCAGTACAATGAAACCACAGAGTCGGGTTATGTAGAAATTGAAGCAAAGTAAAACAAGTATTTGATAGGATATTTTATCAGTTCAAGAAGTATAAAGAACTTTAGTTAAATATATGAAGGTATGGATAGAAGCTCAAACAATTTTTAGATATGTGATCCAATATATGTATATCAAAAAAATTCAATTAATCAAAAAAAATTTAAAACATACATCATATCATGCATATGTTATATACAGATTTCACCAAACCAAATTTAGAGAATGATTTGGAAAGATTTTACCAATATTAACGCAAAGCCCTCAATCGAGCCAGTCTGAGCTTTCAATCAAACCAACAATCTTACTCGAGGAGCCACTAAATTAGCCAGTGGCATGTCGTCCAGATTTATCACATTTAGATCCAAGATACCTAAAGTTAATACACTATCTGTTTACATCTTCAAAGATCTATACAAATATGTAATCAGCATACCTAAGAAAAGAAAATTTTGTGAAAGAAAACACAAACCCAGAGACTTTGATGGCTCTGATACCAGTTTTGTTGGGATTTCTCAGTGAAATAGTTTGTCAAAGGAAAAATATAAAACCACCACAAGCAAAAATGGTAAAAACGAACAAAGAAATGCCAAGACCTAGTTTAGTCAATCAGCCTAATCTGGGGGGCTCAGGGATAGTCCGTTTCACTAGTGCAATATTCTACCTTCCAAAAGAGAGAGAGTGAGCTGATTGAGTTTTAATCACAAATCGAATCAATATCCTAACACCAGAGATGGAACACACAACTATCCACTAAAAAGAGATAACCTACACGAATTAGCCATTCTTTCAAGCCTGATTAAAAAAAACCAGATTACTCGCCATAGGATCAATTACCGATAACTCAAGAACAAGAAGAAGATTTATAGCCTCAAAACAAAAAAGCAAAAGAGTGAAAAACCATATTTTTTTATTTTTTTTTTTATCTAGAAGAGTATGAAGGGTCGTATGACCAAAAATCAAGAGATGATATAATTCCAAGAATAAATCTCAACCCTTGACAGTATCTAATTGCTCATATCAAACTTCAACTAGCACAATTCTTGTGCATGTCAAGCTACCAATAAACAGATGCCAACTGGGAAGTATTATACAAATAAGCAGAAAAGACAATTGACACAAACAACACTCATTTTAAATGTGTTTTGAGAAACACAACTCTCACACTCTCTAAAATTTTCGTTTAGATAAAGTATATTCTTCTTTTGAATAAGCAAAATAAAAAATATGGTGTGAATATAATCACCCTTGAGGTAAATTGTTTTTTTGTTGTGATATTTTTTTTCCTGCAATTTCAATAAATAATTAAAATGTGTCTTTGGTATTTTATTCTTTAGGTTTTACTTATTTTATTCTGAAGTTAATCTTTTGCAGTTTGGCTAAGTATTTTTTTTTTTTTTTGTTTAATTAAATTTCTTGCTTTGATCATTGAACAACAATATTTTTGGGTTTTAGTATCCTGTTGTTAGTAAATAATGGGTGTTTTATGGATTGAAATTAGTTAGTCAGTCTTGCTGGGTTCATTCTCAAAAGAACTAAAATGAACTTTAGCAAGGCAATTTGCTAAAATATGGATGAGAAACATGTTTAAATAATAAAGCAAATATTGTGTTGGTTGCAATGAAAATACCATAACATAGAATTTGTATGAAATGGAGCCCAATAAAAGGGTACCAATATATTCTAGCAACAACAAATAGGGCAATACATTTTGGTCCCTTCCATTATGGCTGATATTAAGATAGCACATATTGTGGGAACTGTTATCGATTTTATTTCATCCTTTATGTTATTCCCAACCTTACTAATTACTAGTTTTGTGCTTAATAATTTGATTTTTTTAACCTGTGTATTTCTGATTATGAGGACTGAGGCAGATAGTTTTACTGCAATCTTATTAATTATTCACAATCACATTGTGTAATTCTCAATTCAAATAGTTAATTTTTTTATATATATATTTTTTGTAAAGTCAATTTATTATTTGTTGTATATTTTGAAGTGGAAAAATAAAATATTGCAAGATTTACCAACTTTAAAATGTATATATTTTTGTAGTGGAAAAATAAAATATCGCTCGAGCAAACCAAGCCATCTTTTAGTGTTTGCTTGAGTAAATTACACTTAGCAAAAAAATCATTTTTGATCTTCGAGATCAATTTTTGACTTCAAATCTCCATTTACACATCAAAGCATGTCGATACACCTTGTTTCTATTTATTTTTTTTGCTCACTAATGTTCTTCAAGTTTCTAAAACAACAAAAACGAATTAAAAGTTTACCGATGAATCGAAGCATAGTTGCTATAATAATATATATAAATTAAATACCGGATAACGAAAATGAAACATCGACTCGTGAAAGTGACCACCACGAACTTCACCTACCGAGCTCGACCGATAAACTCGTAGCTAAACGAGTCAAGTCAGTCCACCCAACAGACAAGTGCCTCGGGCCCATTGCCACTCTTTAAATATTGTACGTTCAAATTCAACGTAATAGAATAAAAAAGTATAAGCATGCTCCATATTTTGTTATATTGTCATCATTAGTCGGCCTGGCCTGCCTTGGTTACCCGACTTTCGTTGCTACTATAATTTCTGTCGGCTCTAATATTTCAAACATTCCGGCAAATGTATAAATACTTTACCAATAAAATTCAATGGTCCGCAAGATTTATTTATACGTGTATGTTTGCCGAAAACTCAAAAAATATTTGTCAGGCAGATTATCATTTTCTCACTTTTATCAATACTAGTTTTACACCTGTGCAATGCACGGATTGTAGTATTTTTAAGGTAATATTAGCTTCTTGAATATTAAAGTTAGATGGCAAATTGTATTATAAAATTT
>CAIGRS010280590.1:685-29991 GCA_903798395.1 Fraxinus floribunda
TCAAGCTCGAGCTTTTTTGGGCTTGAACCGAGCTGAGCAAAACCCAGCAAAAAAAATGAGGCTCGGCCCAAACTTTTGACCCGAGCCTTAGCCGGTCGAGTCGAGCCGTCTCAATTTTTTTTAATGTAAAGGCAACTTTTTAATTTAAATTTTTTTTTTTAAAGGGTAGGCTCGCCTGGGCCATGGCCCGGCTCGGGCTTTTTTCGGGCCGAGTCTAAGCCGTCGAGCGTTTTGCCATCGCTACATGACATCCATAATCGAGTTAAATATCTAAAAATCAAATTCATCGCAATTAGATTAGGCTACTTTTCATCTTTCTCAAATAATATCCTACTATGTTATATCACTTCATAAACATACATCTAATTACTTAAATTAAACGAGTTGCTATGCTTCATTGAGTATCTGATCTGATATATATAAAAAAAAAACTAACAAAATGTTTATTGCTTGTAATTATTTTCCTGTGGACAAATAGTAAAACTGCCGACTCTGCGGGAAAAAAGTACGCAAACTGTGCTAATTTACTAAATAAGGGGAATATGAGCAATCGCAATCACAAAGAGTGGACCAATTGACAATTATTACAGCTTCCATATTCCTAGCTTCGTAGTTGACAATTCAATTCCTCTTTCACTTGAATTTCTATACTTGTTCATGTCCAATTATCCCACTTTCACCTAATAAAACTTTGACTATTTTTATTATAAAAAAAAGTAATTTAGATCAAGGCTTTCACCAGTTAGTCGGCCTTAGAACTGAGGTCAAAATGGTGCCCTATGAAAAGTCGATGGATTAGTCGACCTTAGTACTGGACCACTATTGAAACAAGAACTTTTACCAAATTAATAGGTACTCGTCTTACTCATTTTGAGGGATCAAGGGCTCCTAATTGTTGGAATTTGGCGAGCTAGTCAATCTTATGAGGCGACGAAAACCCCTTCTGAAATTCAATGGTCTATTGCTTGAACTAGTCGAAGGAATTTGATGAACATGATAACATTGAGTACAAGTTATGTTACTTGTGTATTACCTTGAACATTTATACACGTAACTTTCTCAAGCAGATGCAATCTATTTCTTACAGAGTATTTTTGTGTCACTCCAAGACCTATGCCCCTTTAATGGAGTAGGGGTTCTATGATTAGTTGGTCTTAACCGGTGGTGGTTGGGCAAAGTTCCTTGCACCAGGTCGGAAATGAAGATCATGATCCCTGCCCCGAATCCCTTTTGATAGTTATTTATATAACTAATATTTTAAAATAGTAAGTATGAAAACTGATACAATTAAAAAAAAATAAAAAATAATTAAATGGGGAAACATCAAGAGCCACCCATTGCTATCTCTGCTTGTACACTTGCACTTACCCAAGGGCCAAATCCATATTTCAGGATTCGAACCCTTGATGCGGCAACCTCAAGCAAAGTTGGGATTTTTCCACCCTGTACCTTTGGAGGTATAACCTGCGATTTACCTCATTCACCAAGGCTTAGGACAGGGTAGGTGGGGGTTGCCAAGGTTGGGGTTCAACCTTTACTATTTGCTAGCGCCTTGAAGATTATTCACTTAAGTAGAATTAAGCATTTTTAAATATTAAAGACTTTTTGTAACGCAGCCGGAAATTGTTGGATCAGGAAATGCAATTTCATTCAAATTCAAGCAGAAAGTTGAGGTAAATTAACAAGAACCGAAAAAACCCCACTTTTTCTTTAACGATAAGCAAAACAAACCAAAAAACGAGTGAAGTCTTGTGTATTTTTATAAGAAAACTCTACACCGAAAAAGTGACCCAGTTGTCCCTGACTAAATAATTAGTTGAAGAGCATAGAAATAAATATCGAAACAATTGTAAAAAACCAATCTTCCATGCTCTAAAATCCCCACTAGCTTGACTGCATTAATTTGTTACATGAGATGACAGATGTAGTGGAATTTGAGTTTAGTTTTCTTTCCTTTTTTCTTTTTCTTTTCTGTATAAAAATAGCTTTGCGATTTGATGGAAAACCTTTAAGTCCACAGATAAGTCCGTTCTAGTATATTGGATGAAACCTTTAATTTTCTGCAATAGCAGGCTATTGTGTGGGGGTGACAAATATGATTGGGGGGTTTCCCCTCAACCATTGATTGTTGGTATAAATTAGGTTATTTGCTTATATGTGTAATACTATTCCGATTCAGACTGTTTTTATAATTAACAATGCTCATTGTACAATATTGGGTTACAATCTCTCACAAGGGAGGCGGGGCTCACTATTATTTTAATTGCGGGGCCCACCTACCTTGTGAGTGATTGTAACTCAATATTGTAACCCAACATTGTACACGTAGCATTGTTGTTTTATAATTATTGCACTTTTCGTACTAGTTGTCAATTTGAATATATGTTAGATTTGTCACCTTGCTTTATTTGCTCGACAATTCCTTTGAGATTGAGCTTCTAATCTCACGAAAATCCTAGGAATTTAGACTGGTGTGCTACTGCAATCCTTAGACCTTATCTATGTCATTGTCTCTTTGTTGATTTCTTACGTGCTACGCGTCTAAGCCTGTACTTGAATCATTTTTCTATTTGCTTATATGTGTAATACTATTCCGATTCAGACTGTTTTTATAATTATTGCACTTTTCGTACTTGTTGTCTATTTGAATATATGTTAGATTTGTCACCTTGCTTTATTTGCTCGACAATTCCTTTGAGATTGAGGTTCTAATCTCACGAAAATCCTAGGAATTTAGACTGGTGTGCTACTGCAATCCTTAGACCTTATCTATGTCATTGTCTCTTTATTGATTTCTTACGTGCTACGCGTCTTATTTGTTAACATGTCTGTACAACATTTTGACTTGGGTATCTTTAACGAAAAAGCAATTTTCAATATGACAACAGAAGATAAAAGAAGTTCCAGTACAACAAAAAGTTTCAAAAGCAATTGACAATTTGTTTTCTACTATTGTGATTGAGGATCAGAAAAGGAACTTGATGAACTTGCATACACCTTTATTATTTTGGACTTATCTAGTTCCGTTTTGTGAAACTTTGGTAGACATGATTTTGCTGAAAAACTTTGGAAAGTTAGAAGAACTTTACTTGACTCACAAGAATACCTAAAATCACCTAAGAAAGCTACGTACAAAAGGCAACAGAAAAGGGACTAAAATAGGGGCTAAAATCGCGCTCAACAAATGGGAGAAACCAAGGTCCAAGTCGTCGGACAAACCGATAGGAGTGGCGAAATGTAGGCTACAAAAGGGCGAGGCCAAATAGGTCACGAAGAGAAGCAGCCAAAGAGAAAATCAAGAGGCGCAGCTAATGTTGAGAGGAAGCAGTTCGTAGAGTGGTCATATCCTTCTTCGTAACTTGGGCTACATGGTAAGATTTCCGACTCAACACATAAAGTGTTTCTTTAGTTGACTTACGAAAAGTCTAATGAATAATTCCGACTCGAATATTCATCATCCCCCTGATGCCAAATATCCCTGCAAAGTAAAGAAAAAACAAATTAGTGGTTGAACATCACATGCCTTTACCAATGTTTAGAAGTATAAGACAACTTCTAAATTTTACCAAGGGGATCACCTTAGTTCCCATGTCTGCAGGGTAGTAGTCAAAATGAACTTTCTCAAGTTTTATCAAACATTGAGATACCACATCTCTAATAAAACACAGCCTAGCACCTATATGTTTAGTGCGTTCATGAAATACAAAATCCTTGCAGAAATGAATAGCTGAATAACTATCAGAGCATACAATCATATAGTCAGTTAAAGCAGCCAGCTCATTAAGTAGACTTCTAAACCAAAAAGCTTCTTTAATAGCTTCAGTGATAGATATATACTCAGATTCAATAGTTGTAAAGTAATAATATGTTGTAGTTGAAACTTCTAACTCACGCAAGAACCACATAATGTAAACACATGAGAGGAAGTAAACTTTCTATTGTCCCTATCACTACTATAGTCAACTTATGTGAAACTTTTAAGTTTCTCACCTTCACCCTCAGACTTATAAACTAACATTTCGTCAAAAGTACTCTTCAAGTACTTAAGCAACTACTTTAAAGCTTCCCAATGTTTGGGACCAGGATTAGACATGTATTGCTTAACACACTCATAGTATAAGACAAGTCAGGTCTAGTGTAGACCATGAGATACATAATAGATCTTATCACATTAGAGTATGACACATTACTTAAAATCCTTTTCTTCGTCATCAGCATGCGATCTTTAGGTAAGACAAAATGGTTTCCAAGAGGTACAAAAGCAAGCTTACTGCTAATAATGCCAAATTTCTTCAAAATTTTAAACACATAAGGAGTATGATGCACATACAAGCAAGAATTGTTTCTATCTCGATTAACGTCTATAACAAGGATTCGCCTAGAATTATCTAGATCTCTCATATCAAATTATTTGCTTAATCCTGTTTTAATCTTGTTTATCACTTTCATGTTAGGTAAAATTAGTAATATGTAGTCCACATAAAGCAACAAATAGACATACTCTTTGTTAGTGCCTTGGTGCAGGTAATACGAGTAATGGTAAAACTCAATCTCCTTGAAACCAATGGAAAGTACATAAGAATCAAATTTCTTATACCACCAACATGGCAAATGTTTTAGCCCATAAAGAGATTTTTTTTTTTTAAAAAAAAAAAACACACACGGTCAAGTTTAAACTTACTTTCAAAACATTTGGGTTGACTCACAAAAATCTTTTCATCAAGATCACCATGCAAAAAGGCAATCTTGACATCAAATTGTTCAAGTTCCTAATCATAATAGACAACAAATGCATGATCCTAATTGTAGCATACTTGACAACGGAGGAAAAGATTTCATTATAATCTATCCCTTCTTTCTGTGTGTACTTCTTTGCTACTGACCTAGCTTTATATCTCATAGGCTTACTTTTACTAGTTCTCTCTTTAATTTTATAGACGTATTTGCAACCCCACTATGGATTTATTCTTAAGTTTCGAAACTAGATCCCAAGTTTGATTCTTACAAAGAGAACTCATCTATTCTCTCATGTCACCTAGCCATTCCTCACTTTTTTTAATCACTTCTCACAGCTTCCTCATAGGTGTTTTGTTCCCTATCCACTAGTTCTTGGTAACTAGCATGAACTATGGTATAATCAGATAGTCTTTGAGGTTCCCAATATGGTCTCCTCATTCTATCTCTAGCCAATTGATAATGAGCTAGAGGGTCTTGGTCAATTGGATTGTTCTCTACAATCACCTCATCACCTTCTATATTCTGTTGATTTTGTATATCTCTCCACCTCACTCGGGGTATTAGAGATGTGGACACTCACTCACTCTACCTTAATTTGGGACTCTTCTTTGACAGTTTCTTGTTGTTCGTTACTCTTCATGCAAGGCATCTTAGACTCATTAAAGGTGACATTACTACTTATGATAATTCTAACCCATTTTGGCTTCTATCCCATAATCTTTATCCTTTTACTCCTTTAGGATAACCTAAGAAAACACACTTCTTAGCTCTAAGTTCTAGTTTTCCCTCACTTTGATAAGAAAAAAGGTAGCACAACCAAAAGTCCTAAGCATAGAATATCAGCACATTTACCGTACCACATCTCGTATGAAGTATCATTATTTAAAACAGCACAAGGAGTCATGTTAGTCATAATAGTTTAAACTCAAAACGATTTAGGCACAGTACGTAGAACTTAATATCATACATCTAACTTTAACAAATAAAGTATGATTCATCATTTCAACAACGTCGTTTAGTTGGGGAGTGTAAGGCACAGTCCCATGTCTAGTGATGTCAGATTGATTACACAAATTGACAAATTCAACATTACAAAATTCAAGGTCATTATTAGTACGCAAGTATTTCACCTTTTTACATGTTTGATTCTCCACTTTAGCTTTCCAATTTTTAAAGTTCACAAAAAAACTCAGATTTATCTTGAAGCAAATAAATCCACACAAGACGAGAGAAATCATCAATAATGGATAGAAAATATTGTTACCACCAAAAGGGGGATTGCTCACCGAATACCACAAGTCAGAATGAATGTATTCTAACACTCTAGATATTTTATATGTGCTAGATGTAAAAGACATCCTAAGATGGTTACCAAGCACCCAATGATCTAGAAATGGCATGTTAGACACCCAATCCCTACCAAATACCATTATCGTTAAGGGACTTAAGTTTCTTAACAATAACATGAGTTAATATATTGTGTCATTTCTGTGTCAATGATAGTGTAATTCAAACCACCCATAACCTTAGCATGCAATATGTATATGCCATTTCTCCTATTATCTTTAAAGGCTCTAAATGCTCCCTTAAATATTTTCATAACACCCTTACCAAGTGCACCAGTGAAACATGTGCACTCTAACTCCCCAACAAAAAATTAGGTTTCTTCCCATAAATGGAATATACCTAACCTCTTTCAATGTATGAACAAACCCACTGTCAAATTTGACAGTCACACTACCCATTCCAGTGATCTTATGTGCAACTCTACCCCATGCAACATGACCATGAGTTTTCATGTAAATGATCAAACCACATTTTATTTGAAGTAACATGAAAAGAAGCATCAGAGTTAAGAATCCACTCATGCATATGGGAGAAGTATCTGTTTAAATAAAATCGATGTTCAGTGTTTAGAAGCATGTAAACCTTAGCAGGTTTACCTTTCGGGACAACAACGTTTGCCTCACTAGGTTCCAGCTTTTTTCTTTTTATGGCAATTACTAATGAAATGTTCTAGTTTCTCACAACCATATCATTTTCTCCCCTTTACCTTTCCTTGTAATTTGGACCTACCTCTACCCTTCTTTTTACCACCACCATTTAGCCTATCTTCACTCCTAAAATAAGATATACTCTTCATCTGGTGGATCTCTCATTTTTTTTCTCTAGTTTCTTCCAGCTTTCATCCCTCTCTCTTTACTCTTAAGGGAATTAATGACCACATCAGGTGTAAGTGTCTCCTTCCCATATTCGATAGCATTCTTAACTTAAAGATATCAGGAATAACATTCAAAAAAATAATAGCCATATATTCTTCAGACACTTTATTACCATAATTAGTAATATCTTGCATAAGTTTATTGAAAACTTCAATATTATCATCCAATTATCTTGAAAGATTAATTTTGAAACTGAAGAAACTTTCAGGTAAAGTTTATTTAGAGTGGACTGAGTCAAGTAAAAACTCTTGTAACTTTTTTTTAAAGTTTTTTAGTAGAATCATGTTTACCAACTTTTCACAAAACAGAATAAGATAAATGCAAAATAATAGAGGTATATGCAAGTTCATCAAATTCCTTTTTCTGATCCTCAGTCACAGTAGCAAAAATGAATTGTCAATAAACTTTTTGTTATACTAAAATTCCTTTTATCTTTTGTTGCCAAATAGAAAAAATCACTTTTACCGTTAAAGATACTTAAGTCAAAATGGTGCGCATACATCTTAACAAATAAGACACGTAGCATGTAACAGAGAAAGTCATAAATGTCACAGTTATACACCGATCTAAATTTTCTGAATTTTCTTGAGATTCGAGCCTCAGTCTCAAGGGAATTGTTAAGCAGGTAAAGTCAAATGTAACAATTCTAAAAAAAAATTAATAACTCAGCAACAATGAGGAATATCAAACAACGATCAAATAGCTACAAAGAACGATATTATCACAATTTAGGCAGATAATCCTAAATACTAGTAGCAGGCGAAGCCACATTCCTATTGGTCACCCCACACGATCACTTGCTATTGTAGTAATGTAAAGAGTTTCAGTCAATTTAACAGAGCGGACCAGTCTGTGGTCTGTAACAATGAGAGATACAAATTTTTATTTTAAGGATTCAAGTCCTTATGTAAAATCAGCCGATCAACACGTCAATTGTACCACGAACACAAGCTCAGTTTTTTACAGATTAATCCCAACACGTAGATCGATAAAATCAAACACTATTGAAGCCGAAATTCTGTTCTGATACCAGTTTGTAGTGTTAAATTCACATAATAGATAATAACAAACATCAAGTGAGTAATCTATCAAGTAAATAATAGAATTAATCTAAATAAATTGAAAAAGCTAGCAGTAGTCTCAACTAAAGTAGTTAGAACTTTTTGCCAAGCATGCGTCCCAATGAATACCAAAATACTCCCCTATCAATACTCCAATGATTTGGCACCAAGATGGATGAATCGAAGCTCAGATCAAGAGCCGAAAATCACACAATAACACCACAAACTCTTTTGTTGAGAATGAATTTCATAAGTTAATATGGAACCACAAACTCTTTTACTTTAATGTGTGATATCTTTGCCGTTTTCAATTACTGTAACCTTGGCATGAAAGCTATGAGGAATTGTGCACGTGTTGAAGGGACATAAAAATTGTGTAGGTATTGAAGGAACACAGTGAAGATACAATTTTATTTATTTATTTTTATATATCTTTGGGAAAAAAAAATCTAGCAGACATCTAAAGGGACATATTGAAATTAAATTAGCATATGATAGATCATCTAGTCAACACTAGTTTGCATTTCCTGTTTTGAGTAACTCCTCAATGTGAATAATATGACTTGAGTGGGAATATTGGAATTAAGAGAGTTGAGAACCTATGACAAATAAAATGTCAAATCTAATTGAGTTTTAATGTCAATCAATTCTAGCTTTCTAAGTGAGAACATTATACCTTTTCTGTGAACTTCGAGGTGTAGTCCATAAATTTGATTCGGTGATGCATTTTCATTTGTTGGATTCCGTCGAATTGATTTTACAGTCAATATTTACTATTAAGGATAAGTTGTAATGTTGCATTGAAAATGATTGAATAAATTTAATATAGAGACGTGATAGAATTTTTCATTTATTTTATTAAGTTGTATGCCATCTAACTAACTTACCAAACATAACATAATTTTAAGACCATTGCTATAATAAAAAAAATTTCAAGTTTCATTTACATTGCTAAGAATAAGTACAGTATACTGGAAACAATTTACACATGTTCAAAATTCAAATAGTATTTGATCAAATTTATCAGTAATCCTAGAATGGATAGAATTCAATTCCATACATACGATCTGTAAAAGAGGCTCTCTCTTACTTTATTCTAGCTGCTTTATTATGTTGAATTTTTTGTGTTATATGTCATGTAAAGGAAGTAGTGCTTTTATATTTTATTTGCCAAAAAATTCTTTCCTTTTTCTATACGTTTTCCACACACTTACCAAAAAGTCCACAGCTTTACCAATAGAATATTTTCGGCAGATGCAAATGTCTTTTTCAACTTATTATCGATGCAATGCCTTCGAAAATCAAAATATGAAAATGGTCATTTTTTGACGTGATAAAATAATCTGTTCGAAATTTCCGAAATAACCGAAATGTTGTCGAAAAATTCCGCTTGCCAGATAAACCATCGAAAATTTATCGACTGTCGTTTTCTCCGTGAATTTTTCGGCCATTTCTTTCCATCGAAATTGGTTTTAGCAGTTCTACCCGACTTGCTTACTAGTACAAAGATAGGGAAGGATGTGAAAACCTGCCCACCATGGGGTTTCTATCCTAAAAACCTCAGCTAAACCTTGATTAAGGTCATTTATTCAATGCATTAAATATGGTCAATTGAAGAGAATGAAAAAGTTGAAAGATTGCTTGAAAAGTTTGTGATTGATCATCATCCTAATGATCAAGCTAATCATCATTATTTTCCTCTTTCTCCTTTGTTGATTATGCAACATCAACTTTCAAAGATGCTAAGCATGCAAATCTCAGAGATAATGACAACGAATAAATAGTGCAAGGAGGGTTTGCAAGGGGCGGTAGTGTGGACGGTGGGGGGTTGGTAGTGTCCCTTTCTCTTTTTGGAGCCATAAAAAAAAAAAAATGTATTTACATTTATTTATTACGTCGACGTAGAATTGTCCTTTAAATTAATGTTCGACTCATGTACGACTTGCATATAAATACAAATAAAAGGTGTGCATTCGGAAAAATCTTAATAAACCAATTTTTACATAATCCACAATCAAACTTAGAGCTTGACAGATACTTTAGAAATTATTTAAGTACTTACGATTCGTTATCCAGAAAAATCAGAATCATAGCACAAGTGCCAAATGCCAATCAAGTCGAAGAATAAGAAGGGTAGCTTTATTATATTTAGTTCAAACCATATCACCATTGAAAACTAGTGTATGTAGACTTATCTTTTGATAGTCGTCTTTATCTTCTCATAATTACTTCAAAATCATTGAGAGTGTGGGCTCCTCCAGAATTTATTTGGAGTTTGTGGAAAAGATTTGGAATGACGGTCATTTCTCTAAACCTCGTAAAGTAATTTCAGGTACATGACGGCCAGCCACATTTGTGTGCGCATGCTCCACTGAATACTGCTTTCATACTTTGAATGACCTATTAAATTAGGCTCGATTTTATTAAAAGTTTGTGTGAAGGTAAATATGTAATTTTCATTCTAGTGTGAAAATATCAATGTTTGATTGCTATGTTAAGAATACAACTTCAATGATTATAAAGCTATCTATGGTTATGTTGTTGGGGGCGGGACGAGGTATACGACACGATATGAATTATTGATTGCAAACAAGAAGAAGTAAGAACAAGAATTTAATTGGCAGAGAAATTGTTAAGTTTATTTACTAATAATGAAAAAAAAATAAAATTACGATAATATTGTGCTCCAACATATTTCTAACTTGCAAAAATCATGAGATAAAACACCGTTCTAACTATGAAGAGAAGCCAACTATATATAGGGATACATGTCAAACCCTAGTAATAGCCCGAAAGATGAAAAGTAGGTTAAAAAACGTGTGTAATAAACAAAATAAAAAAAACCCTGAATGGCGTGGCGCTATAGAGCCCTGATAGTCGCTTGAGCACCAAGCGAGCAGTAGGCAGGCGGCAGCTAGTTGTAGGCTAGTACCGTCAATCCATTTTTCCTCCATGTATCCTATTTAGATGTGTTCAAGGCCCAATACATCAAACCATGCAAACCCAAGATTAATTTAGGTCACAAACCCAACAACCTCTACATTGGCACAAATTCCATTACAATAAACAAAGTTCAAAAATTTCTTCACCGGAGAAAAATAAAACTCAACTACAATGAGTTAACTGAATTCTTCAACATGAACCAAACTAACTTTTCCAACGAACCAAGAATTCTCAACGTCTTCCGCAATATCCAATTAGGATAAATGAATCCAAATACTGCTCTACAAAATTGTCTTGGGTTCCCATAAATTACAAATGATATAAAATTTATCAAACATGGTTGTAATATACCTTGAAGCAAAATTAACACCAAGGGTCCATTTGATAGGTAAATGTGGAAATAAATTTCAATTCCATGTTAGTTGGAAAATAAAAATCCATCAAACCAATAGGAATTCATTTTCCATAAAAACAAAGAAAATGCAGCTTATAGTGATTGTACCTTGAAATTTGGTTTCCATTTCCACGTTGCAATCAAACGGTCAAAGTAGAATTCGTTTTCCTCGGATGCGACATTTTTCATGTAATTCGTTGCAATTAAACAAGGCCAAAATGCTTTTGCAAAAGGCTACTTCCTAGACTGAACACCTTTAAATACACTTATAGCATGGGCAGCAGAATCAGCTTCCTAATATCTTTTCCAATGGGTCTGTCTCTAGCAATTGAATAATGTGACATTGTATATGATGGTGGCAAAGCGACATTACCCATATCCTCTGAACTTGACTGAGCTGTATTCTTCAACATGGACCCCAAACTAAATTCCCATGGTACTGTACTAAATTGAATATCCACCACGGTCTTTGCTGATTGTTCTTCACGGATTCTAGACAACCCTTCAAGATGTATAATTGTGACTTTTTTTTGCCTCTCCAATACAACACGAACACTTTAGCAACCTTCAAAGCTCCTCCTCTATCAAATAACTTATACCTTTTGAATAAGATTAACCAACAAGATGAGATTTTTCTTCAAATTTGGAACATGTTGAACTTGATCAAGTGTTCTAACTATCCTACCCACCAGGTTAAGTATGACTCTATCATTACCAGCTACCTACTTGATAAGGTGCATTGTTTCTCATGACTACAAAACCTTTCGAAATTTTTTTATATGTTGAAAAAAAAAATCCCAATTGGGATACATATGAAAATCACAAGTTGAATAAAAAATCCAATCCTCGTAGGTATAGAATCTCCGTAAAAAATAGCCAACACATTTCCATTATTCAAATAGTCCTTTGCGACATCAGCTTCACTTGAAGTATTCAATTTCATTTCCTTTTGATTTGCATCCAACCTATCGTTATTCTGCAACTTGTTGCAATCCTTCTTGACATATCCTTTCTTCTTGCAATAAAAATAAACTTAACAGCCATTATGGGTCCCACACAAGAGATAGAAAGTTTGAATTTTAATGTTGATGTGATGGATAACGGTCATATTTTTCATTATAATGAAGAAAAAATGTGGCTCAAACGGGCCCTGAATAAAAAATCTAATCCTCGTAGGTATAGAATCTCCGTAAAAAATAGCCAACACATTTCCATTATTCAAATAGTCCTTTGCGACATCAGCTTCACTTGAAGTATTCAATTTCATTTCCTTTTGATTTGCATCCAACCTATCTTTATTCTGCAACTTGTTGCAATCCTTCTTGACATATCCTTTCTTCTTGCAATAAAAATAAACTTGATTATTGAAAATTAGATTTCGACCTCCCTTTCATAACAACCATGAACAACAAGGTTTTCTCCATCTCTCATTTGAAACAAAGTATCAAGTACATCTTCAATGATGAGAGTATCGCGACTATATAAAATTATGCCTCTAAATAATGTAAACGAACGGAGAGTGAACAGAAAGAATTAAGGCCAAATCTTATTCATCATACTTTACCTCTAAAGTTTTCAAATTAGTGAGTATTTCTTTAAAAAAAGTCAGGTGATCTTCCAAAAATCCGTCTTTTGTTGTGCGATGAGAATACAAACACCGTTTCAGGTGCAATTTGCTAGTTAAACTCTCAGTCATGCAAAATTGCTCCAATTTCTACCATAACGCATATGCAGTTTTTTCCTTCAAAACCTCCTAAAGAATATTATTCGAAAGATAAAGATAAATTTGTAAAAGTTCCTTCCAATCTTTACGTTTTTTTCCTCTGTTGTCTAGTTTTGGGTGTCTTGCCAGATTCCAACGACGCATAAACCAAAGCCATCTGAACTAGTACTGCTCGCATCTTCACTTGCCACAACAAGAATATAGGCTGTGATCCAAAATCGAAATGTCATACTTCACGGTTATCATCGAGAACAAAAACCTTGAACAAATCAAACCAAAGATCTGATACCACTTGTTAGGGGCGTGACAAAGTATATGACACGATATAAAATATTGACCATAAACAACAAAAAACACAGTAACACGAATTTAATTGGCAGATGAATTAGAGACCTTATTCACTAATAATGGAAAAAGAAATTATAATAATATCGTGATTCTACAATTCTAACTTGCAGTAATCATGAGGCAAAACCTAACTATAAAGAAAAGTCAAACATATATAGGGGTACATGTCAAACTCTAATAGTAGCCCCGAAGACGAAAACTATGTCAAAAAATGCGTAAAATAAACAAAACAAGAAAAACCCCGAAATGGTGTGACGCTCGAGCTCCAATCGAGCGGTAGGTGAGCGGAAGCTCGTTGCTGAACATTTCCTTTTGTCCAGCTAGCGATAGGATAATGCCATCAATCCCTTTTTTTCCTCCATTAGCCCTTTTTAAACGTCTTCAAGGCCTAATACACCAAACTACGCAAACCCTATATGAATTTGGATCACAAACTTAACACACATTTTTTATTTGAATGAAATAAAATTAAATTATGTTTCAAATAGTTGGTTGAGTGGGACCAAGATATATGGTCATTAAAGGGAAGTAAGGATTAACTAGAATAGGATAAGAACGACAAAAAAGAACTACGATGGAATTTAACTCATGTTTGGTAGGGATTAAAATCATATTTTTTTATTTTTTTGTAAATTTTGATAAAAGGTGATGAAATGTGTGGTTGAAAAGTCATAATATCTATGAAATATGTGGTTAAAATTAATTGTTGACTTTGACTAAATTAAAAATTGAATTTTAATCGGTACCAAATAGGGGATATTTTAAGGAAAGTTGTTTGACCATATTAAAGACATTTATAGTTTTTTCCATTGATTTGGACCAATTTTGAATGACACCATCTATGAGGGACAGTACGTGCTATTTTTTAAGCATTGATTTTAAACAATTCAAAATCGGTGTAGTATAATTTTTATTGGTTCTCTCAATTTACCAAATTAATGAGTTTTGATTGAACCTCATATTCTCTTTTAATTTTATTCTCTATAAAATAATTATTTTCAGCCAGCATGTTTTGTTCAAAACTAACTTGTAAATAAAATATATTAACTAAAAAATTTACTAATAAGCAAAAAAAATACTTTATAATTTAAAAAAATATATTGCTTATAAAATAAAAAATCACTTATGAAAATTGTTTATAAAAAAAAAATACTACTAATAAGACAAAAAATCACTTATAAAATATAAAAGTGACTTATAAGTAAAAACTTACTTAAAAGTACAAAATACCTTATAATTATTTTGTTTTTTTTTATAAAAAATACTAACTTAAAATTTTAATTAAATATTTAATTTAATTTAACTTTTAAGTTAAATATTAACTTATATGTAAAAAACTTGCGTATAAGTAAAATATCAATTATGAGTAAAAAAATTCATATAGGAAATTATAAGTTGAAATATTCACACGTGCAATTTTATTTTCTTAAAAAACTTTATGAACTGATGGATAATAAATATAGGAATGAGATACAAGCTAAAGGTGGGCATCTAGAACTCTTGGTACTGTATCTAACTAAAAGTAAAAGAGGGGGATGTCATGTACTATTCACAAGCCAGATTTAATTGGTTGGCTCATAAGCTAGGTTTTTTTAACTAGCAAGCCAGAAAAATCTTGGTTGGCTCAACCATTGGTTTTTTGGGTGGAGAGCTATGGGAAATATTATAGTGCTCTTTTGGTTTCTAGAATAGTCATTTATTATCATTTATTGCCTTGCCTCTCTTTCTTCTTAGATCTGAAAATCTTTTCTTCTACGTTTGGGTTTTCATTTTTTCGGAAGCCATCACTGTCTTACCTAAATGGGACCCTAGCAACTCCGTGGTCTTTCCCAACCGCTGCACCACGCTGTCGCTATACTATATACACAATAACCAGATTTCGACGACCACAAGTTTGCCTGCCATTGAATCATCCATCACACCCATTCCTCTATTTCATAGTCTAAAAAGTCATCACATTCTCAATGCCTGTTCCCCAAACCGCTAGAACGCCGTTACGTAAATTTCATTAATCAACCAGACCTAAATTACACAACTTCTGCCCTAAAAAAAATTCTCATTTCCATTTAACTAGTAGAATTTGAGCATCTACAAGTAGCATTCAATTTAGCTCTTCTTTTTCCATAAATTCCACTCTTCGACTGGGTCATGGCTTCTAAAAAGGTTGTTGACCTTGTTTTGTGCATGAATGATGTAGCCAACATATTTCAGCTCCACTTACGTGTATGGCTCTTGCACACTTAGACAAATCTCTAAAAGTACGTGCCATTGGTGGAGGTAGGGGAGGCGATCGTGAGCACTCCAATGATCAAATCAGTCAACTTGTATAGATATATTTGTACTTGAGTGTGTAAAATCGCATTATTTTCAATTAGCACCAAGTGTAAGCTTTTATAATATAAAAGATAGAATAATTACTATTGTCATAGTGTCATTTCATCCATACTAAGCTTAGGGCATTAAATGATTTTGAAAAGTAGCCACCCTTGGCCTAGGTTGGAATTTGAAGAGTAAACTCTTAAGTTGACTCGATAAAATGGCTGATGCAGAGATATCACATCCATGAATCATAAATGATCTTATATGGAATATCTTCTAGAGGAGGTGCATCATATGTTGAAGCCTCTCGGATTGGTGCTGCAGCATGTCGACCACCTCAATTCATCCACGTAGTGTTCGATCTACATGAGGGTTCGATGAAGTGCACCACTTCGACTACTTAAGGGCCTCAGATAAGTCAGGTAGGGTGGTGATATAGAGCGTGGGCCTAGGTTTTCTCATTACGTGGCTTCACTTTACCATTTCTTAAAATCTCGTTGGATGAGACGTAACAATAATCCCCAATTTTAATATAAATATTTATATAATGCATGAAATTTTAGGTCGAAGTTCATTACCCGTATGTAGCGTTTTATAATAGAGAAGTAATGCTCGGTATAGAGTACTTGTGTTAAAATATATTAACTAAAAAATTTACTTATAAGCAAAAAAAAATACTTTATAATTTAAAAAAATATATTGCTTATAAAATAAAAAATCACTTATAAGCAAAAAAAATACTTTATAATTAAAATCTCGTTGGATGAGATGTAACAATAATCCCCAATTTTAATATAAATATTTATATAATGCATGAAATTTTAGGTCGAAGTTCATTACCCGTATGTAGCGTTTTATAATAGAGAAGTGATGCTCGGTATAGAGTACTTGTGTTGTTTAAAGATGTGCTGTTGGGGTTACTTTTAGCTGTGAACAGATAACGTAACACAATAGTCCCACAAGTCAAAATTATGGATATTTATATAGCGTGTGAACTTACGATGTTGATGGTGTGTGAAGACCTTTTGTGGCAGCTTATGTGATGTAAGTGATGTAGAATTGAAACCCTTACTTAGGCAGCTTTTGATAAAGCTGAGTTGATGTAGAGGCAAGACCCTTGCTTAAAGGCGATTGATGATCTAGTTGTCCAAAAAATGATTGGAGACGAAAGTGCATAAGTGAGTTAAGATTAATGACGATCGCTGTAATCTTCCAATCGATTATCAAATAATTTAATAAGAATATTATTGTAAATACATAGTCAGTTGCTCTTGGAACAATACATTCTACATGTCCATTAAGTGACACTAAGTTATTGGACCTTGTTAACATTGAAATTTGTATGGACAAATAGTCAAGCCAACTTAATGAAAAGTAAAGTTTTTCTTGATAATAAATGATTACAATATTTCTCTCTACAACCACAATTATGGTTTTCTCCTTATTATATGAGATATTTGAAATATGATTAAGTAACACAAAGAAAGTTATAATGTGAATCCTCTCCTTCCTTTTGGCTTTCATTTTCTATTTATAGTAGAAATTATGCATACACTTTGCCTTCCGTGTCTTGTCAGCTATAATTCCGAGCTGAAGAAGTACATTTGTTGGTCTAATTAGATTAGCTGCCAAGCTCGGATTGTCATATCATTATGGGTTAATCCTGCAGGTGGTCCTTAGTAATTAATGAATTCTTTAGGGAAGAGAGCTTAGTCATTTGATTGGTGGATTATGTGGGTGCGGACGTCAGAACTTTACATGTGCATTTAGTTGATTGCATATCTATATATTTCAACAGTGATTTTCAATCATTATGTTTCTTTAATCTCGATAAACAATACAAACTTCTCGTGCAGGCAAAACAATAGCTGATCTGACCTTAATAACCGACCTCGGATGTTAACAACCGAGCCTACCTCACGTTATAACCTACTCTTCTTCTATAATAATCCGAACTTAATTGACATCGTAGGTCGGATGCTAGAAGTTACCCCCCAGGTTAGTGCTGACCTAGAGGAGGGACTGACCTCAACTAGTACAATTCCTAATCTCTGTAATCATTTCAATAAATGTTTAAGAGCATGTGTCACTCCGTAACTTGTGCATGAGTTGTAAGGCACAAAGGGTTCTTTCTCCCAGAAACTTTAAATGAAACATCAATTGAATCCAACCATTTATTCATTTTTTATTTTTTTATTTGGACGATCTAAATTATGTCCTTTAACATTCTTTCTTTTAAATGACGTTGCTCCTCTTCATTTCTCACTTTCGCACACTGAATTTCCAGATTTTCGCTCTCTCGAAAAATTCCTTCCCATTTATTTTTATTAACTCACATCCCTATAACTTTTGTTTATCCTCAACCATCCAACTCTCCCAATAGTATGGGAAAATGACGAAAGATGAGAGAAGAGATGTCACATGGGGTTAACAAAGATATGAATTAGGAATAGCGGGTAGATTCCTATAGGTTGGTGATTACAGCGGGAAGCATTAGCTAGTATAAGAGCTAAGTATAGCATACCTAGTACTGTAGAATTAGTGATCCCATCCTCTTCTGACTGAGCTAACGTTCCTCCATCAGGGTGTGTGGCCCTCAACTCGACAATCCTTCAAGTCGGGTTGAGACTTCATTTCCCAAAGATCATTCGCCAATTCTTTTCTTCGTGGGGAATAGCCTCTACTCAAATTTGTCCAAATGGGTGGAGAAACCTGATTGCGACCTTAATTCTGTGGAAGTAGTTAGGTCACCTTGAACTAAATGTGTCCCAGTTCAATTTCCTATTTACTTTTAAAGAGGATGGGAAGAACAAATGATGGTGGTACACTAGCGTTAGACCTAGGATGAGGGGCCCATTAGTTTTAGATACCCCCTCCTCAATTAAAGGATGGAATGAGAAGTTCTTCTTTGTCCTGGGGGACTGTCAGTTCCATCTTGTCGAGGTGGATTGAGAGGACATAGTCCTTATTCTTTATCACCCTTTCTGTAAGTAGTAACTACTTTTGTTTCTAATTCAGGTCTTTCATATTAAAATTATTCTCTTAACCTTTCTTTGCCCTTTTTGTAATTTACAAACCTTGCCATCTGAGCTCTGCTATCCAAGGACAAGCTGATCCCATCCGAGCTCTCTCGAATAAGCAGAGGTCTTGCAAGTTTGTAATTTCAGGCGCGAACTTGTTCCGACGAGCTTATTTCTGACACTGTCGCCGACCTCGTCATCTAGTTGTCCTGCTACTTCTTTTCGTAAGTCAATTCTATACTGACTTTATTATTATTATTATTATTATTATTATTATTATTATTATTATTATTATTATTATTATTATATTACTTCTTTTTACTTAGAGCTTTGGAACTAACACCTTTATCAACTTCTGTAGTAGTTGAGGGTGCTAAGTTAAAAAGAAAGGTAGCTGCTACCGAGGTCACCGACCTACTTGAAAAGGTCAATTTTGAATTTGAAACGGAGAAGCCATTGAAAAGGCACCATTCTACGGAATGGCCAGCTATACCATCTCCTCCAGCTCCCTCAAGTTTTCCTCAGACAATACCTTTGGCAATTCCTACCATGGCCACGACCTCTTCTTCGAGGTCCTAGGAGGGATGCCCTGATTTGCAGAGGCCAGATGTGGAGGGTCTAGTGGGGTAACGACCTGAAATTTTCTTGGATTTTCTCCGAGTTTCCTCTCCGGTAAGGGAAACAATTGCTGCACTAACGTCCTTTTTGAGGAAATCTGCTACCCTCATGACTAGGAGTTGGAACAAGAGGGAGCAATAGTTCCTAACTGAGATGCCTATTAGGGAAAATATCATCTCAGCTCAGCTCTAAAACCAAAAGCTGATCCTTCACATGATGTCTGTCACACAAAAGGTAAAACTCTTGAATTTTTAATATCATATCTTTATTATCTTTATCATGACTTTTAACACACCATTTTTCATTCTTCAGGTTAAGGTTGAGCTCGACAAGATGCTCAAGTTAAGGGATCAAAACAATGTTCTTTTTGAGAAAGTAGAGACGAAAAAGGTGGTCTTTGCTGAGAAGGAGAAAAACTATGAAGATAGTCCGAACATAATGGGGGACGAACTCAATGCCTGCCTTACTACAGAGCTGAAGCTTATAGATAAAGTCTAAGCTTTGTAAATGTGGAGAGGGAGAAGAGAGGAGGGGGGAGAGAAAGCTAATGCTTGGGCTGAGAGTGAAAAGAAGAGAGATGATGAAGCAACAACAGCGGTGAAAAGTAATGGAGGACTGGAGGGCTTTCCCCGAGTTTGATGCTCTAGCTCAGGATACGTATGTGCTGGCCTTGGAGAAAATTATCAAGTACATTAGTATGGAGTGGCCAGATTGGGATACTGCTTTCTTGGCGGAGGCGTATAAAGAGCAACATGTAGAATTAGAGCAGTTATCCAAAGCAGCTGAATTTCGGATCACTCTAGCTGAGGATGATGCAACTCACATTTACGTTCTTCCCCAAGACCCCCAACTCCTTAGTTTCCTTCTTGTACTTAGATTTTTAAGAATTTCTTAGGAACCTTTCATAATCTCTTGATTTCAATTAATGGAATTTTAATTTGCTCTTTAAATGTTTTTACTTCAGGAGTAATTCTTTTCTTTAAATATTTGTATGTGACATTAGTTTTCATTGTGGATATCTCTTCATAAAAAAATTTCTCAACCATACAACCTTAGTTCTACTTGCTTACGAGCAAGACTTAGGTTTTTATAGGAATTTCTACTAAATGTTGCAGCACATACAACCTTAGCTCGACCTGTTCATGGGCAGGGCTTGCAATTCCTGCTAAGTGTTGCATCATATGCAACCTTTGCTCGTTTTGCTCATGAGTAGGGCTTTGCAATTCCTGCTAAGTGTTGTACCATATGCAACTTTAGCTCGGCTTGTTCATGAGTAGGGCTTACAATTCCTATTAAATGTTGCAGCACAAGCAACCTTAGCTCGGCCTGCTCATGGGCAAGGCTTAGGCAATTCCTTACAGGAATTTCTACTAAGTATTGCAGCATATACAACATTAGCTCGGCCTACTCATGAGCAGGGCTTAAGTAGCTGTGCTAACAATACTACACTTTAGAAGCATATATTTTTATTATAAATAACGTACATTACAAAGAATAACCGTCATTTTACTGATAATATTTTTTAGGTACTCTGCATTCCAAGGATGCAGTAGAGGTCTTCCTTCCATATCTTACAATTCATAAGCTCCTTTAAGTAGTACTTTGGTTACTTTGTAAGGACCTTCCTAGTTCGGTCCCAAGGACCCAAAATTGAGTTCTCTTGTTTCTAAAAAGACTTTTCTTAATACGAGGTTGCTCACCTCGAATTCTCGTTTCTTGATCTTTTGATTGTAATACTTTGCATTGCGTTGTTTATATAATGCATTCCTAATCTCAGCCTCATTCCTTTTTTCCTCTATCAAGTCTAACTATCCTCGTAACACTTGTTCATTCCCTTTCTCACAATATGTCATCATTCAAGTAAAGGGGATCCCTATCTTAAGAGGGATGACAACTTCCACTCCAAAAGCTAAAGAAAATGGGGTTTTCTCGGTGCTATTCATAGATGTAGTGCGGTAAGACTATAACACACTGGGGTGTTCCTCTGCCCATCCTTCCTTAAGAACATCAAGTTTAGCTTTCAGAGTATGCTTGATGATCTTACTTCAACTTGACTATTAGCTTAAGGATGATTTGGTGTAGAGAAGTGTTTCCGGATGTCGAACTCTTCGTAAAAATTAGTGAAACGGCGGTTGTCAAATTATTTTCCATTGTCAGTCACAATGGAGTGTGGTATTCCGAATCTGCATATGATGGATTTCCAAATAAAATCCGAAGTCCTTTGCTCGGTTATCCTAGCCAGGGGCTCAGCTTCCGCCCATTTTGTGAAATAGTCTATAGCTACAATTGCGAGCTTCATGCCTCCTTTTCGGTCAGCACAGGACTAATTAAATCAACCCCTCATTTGGAAAAGGTCCAAGAGGCCATGACATAATTTACCTCACCTGGGGGGAGTTTAATGTTTGGAGTGAGTCGTTGACACTCGCATTTTCTAGAAAACTTCAACGCGTCCTTCTTCATAGTAGGCCAAAAGTATCATTGTCATAGAATTTTGTAGGCCAGGGACTGTCCACCAGCGTGATTCCCACACACTCATTTGTGAACTTCTTGCAAGGCGTAAAACGCATCTTCCTCATTCAAATATCTTAGTAAAGGCAAAGAATATCCTCGCTTATAAAGGACATCATCAACCAATGTATACCTTGCTGACCTCATTCGAAGTCTTCTTGCTTCAATAGAATCTTTCGGACATATACCTATCTTCAAGAAAGACGTGATATTGTCCATCCAGGCCGGTTTTGAGTCAGTTGTCATAGCGATAATTTTTAATTCCTCAATGGCTGGATGATGGATCCTTGCCACTGGTATGCTATCAAACTCTTCTATTCCTTCACAAGTCGCCAATCGAGCCAGGGCATCGACGTGACTATTTTGAGTTCGGGGAATCAGTTCAATGGATACGGTTTCAAAATTTTTAAACTCTCGCTTCACGATTTGAGAATATTTGCTCATCCTTTATTCTTTAGCTTGGTATGTTTCATTGACGTGATTAACCACCAACTGTGAGTCACTGTGGATTATAAGGTGAACAACCTTCATGTTTTTTGCCGTCCTTACTCCAGCTATGCGTGCATCGTATTTAGCTTCGTTATTTGAGGCCTTAAAATCGAAGGACAATGCTTCGCAGAATAGCTGATAGTCAGGGCTAATCAAGACGATTCCAGCTCCCGATCGTGTTTCGGTCAAGAAGCCATCTACAAAGAATCTCCATAGCGGGTAATGAGAGGATTTTTTTGTTGGAACCGAACTGAACTCAGCAACGAAGTCGGCGAGGGCTTGGCCTTTCAAAGAAGAACGATGTTTATATCTTATATCGAACTGGCCGAGCTCCACAGCCCACTTCGCCATTCGACCTGAAATGTCTAATTTTTACAAAACTTGTCTTAACAGATAGTTGGTAAAGATTTCGATTGGATGCTCCAAGAAGTAAGGCCTCAGTTTCCTTGCTGCTATCACCACAGTGTAAGTCGATTTTTCTAAGGGAGAATATCGGAGTTTGACCTCATGTAAAGCATTGCTTATGTAATAGACTGGATGTTGCACCCCCTCATCCTCCCTTACTAAGACGATGCTGGCGGCATGATCAGACACATCCAGATATAATATTAGGACCTCCCCAGCCTTTAGTTTTAACGACATTGGAGGTTATGTTAGTTGCAATTTTAGCTCGTTAAAGGTGTGCTGACATCAGGAGTCCATTCAAATCTCTTTTCTCCTCTTAGTATGTTAAAGAAAGGTTTACACTTGTCAGTCGACCTTGATATTAAACAGCCGAAGATAGCCACTCGCCCAATCAAACTCGGTACCTCTTTAGGTTTCGTCGGGGGATGTATTTCAATGATAGCCCATATCTTCTCTGGGTTTACTTCAATTCCCCTCTGGTTTACTAAATACCATAGGAATTTACCCGAGTTCATACCAAAGGCGCATTTGTACGGATTCAGCTTCATTCTATATTTTCTCAAGACTTTGAACATTTCGGCAAAGTGTAGCTAATGGTCCTTTGTATCTATACCGATCTGCTCAGCAAACATGGCATTGACTAAACTTTGATAAGTGGCTCTAGTATTTTTGAGATCGAAGGGCATCATCTTGTAACAATAGAGTCATCGGTTAGTTATGAAGGCAGTGTGTTCCTGGTCGAGCTCGTACATGGGAATTTGATTATATCCTGAGTATGCATCCATAAAGCTAAGTAATTCGTGTCCAGCCATTGCATCCACCATTTGATGTATCCTTGACAACAGGAAGCAATCCTTTGGACATGCCTTGTTCAGATCACTAAAATCAATGTATATCCTCCAATCACCACTGCTTTTCTTTATTAGAACTGGATTGGTAATCCACGTTGGGTATTTTGCTTCACGAATGAACCTATTATGGAGCAGCTTTAGCACCTCTTTGTTTAAGGCCTCATACCTTTCTAGATTTTAAGGTCTTCGTCGCTGTTGCCGTGGTCGTATTGTAGGATCAAGACCTAATTTATAGCAAGTGATCTTTGGGTTAATCCCTTTCACGTCTTCTCAATTAATGCATCTTATGTGCAGATTCGTGTTCGTTAAGTGACTAAACTGACCCTTATAATGACCTTTAGACTGGTTAATTTAAGTCGGTTGACCATAGGCTGGTTATGAGAAACCCTTCGGACTAAATTACTCGAGTCAAATAGGTTTCGAACAAGAGTATAAGATGAACCATGCTACTATATTTTTTTTATATATATATATATTTGATATAGGGAGATGAAATATGAGCTTAGGTCATCTAAATGAAGGTCAATTCACGTTCAAGGTCATTTTACCAATAGATGACAGACATCCCAAATCTCACACATGCGGTCCAGACTCACTTACAAAATCACAGTGTGTGCTGTGCAGAGGGTATATGAAGAAACTTATACTCAATACTCCACATTAAATCTAACCAGGTAATGTAAATGACAGTATAGAACATATGGATGTATACTTGCTCACAAATGTTATGTTTAAGAGCACCATTAAATGTCTAGTAGCCCAAAAAAACATATTTATTTTATTTTATTATTATTATTTTTTTATAAAAAAAATTTTAAAAGTAAAAAACAACAAAAAAAAATAAAATCAAAACATAACATAAATAAGTGAGATGCTTGCAAGTATGAATGAACTCAATGAACTGCACATGCATGCACCTAGGTGTCTAATCAATGAGATACATGGATGCTCTTACTTTTAAGAGCATGATCAAACTCACGACCTTTCAAGTCACTCTTCTTAGCTCAAACCTTCTTAGAAATAGAAGTGATTCTAGTTAACTGAGTCATCCTCTAAGTTAAGCGACTAACTTGATGGTGAGGAAGTTAACTTTGCTAGAAACATCCTGACTTTTACTTCTAGCTGTGAGCTTACGACACCTAGGTCTTGTGTGTCCCATTACGCCATAGTGGTGATAGGTGCTCGGAGGTTGTTGACGGTAGATAGGATGATGGACTCTATATTGTCTAGTGGGTCTTGATCCTAAGACATTCTTACCCTTTGGTTCAGGATAAACAATATTCCAAGCTTTGTTAGTGGCTGGGACGAACGTAGTCCCGATTGTACTAGCAATAGTATTACCATTTTGAACGAAATCCAAACCATGCCCATTTCTAGCAGGTTTCATCCCCAACAGATTATCAAGTTTTCGCGTACCACTCATGAAAGATTGTAGTTGAGTATTAGATTTTTCATGATCACTTGTTAAGGATTTAACTTTGACTTCTAAGTTCTCATTAAAAAGCTTCAACTTATTCAAATTTTTGGTAGAGTTCTGAAGGTCACATATGAGTTTCTCTCTCTCTCTCTCATATTACCTTTTTCAATGTAGCTTTATTGACCTTCTTTATTTTAAGATTCTCCACAAATAATTCACGACAAGATTCATGAATATCAGGTTCATCTTCAAAATCTTCCTCAAATTTTTCACTATGTTTTTCACTCTCAACCTTTTCATTTTCCTTATCAGATTCTATCGTAGCTATTGATGTGAACGCCAGAAAATTTTGTTCATCCTTACCACCAGAGGTATCACTCTAAGAACTTGAATCTGATTCATCATCGCTCAAGGTCACTCCTAATGCCTTACGCCTTTCTTTATTCAAATTCTTTTTCAAATTAGGACATTCATTCCTATAGTGACCAAAACCCTGACATTCATGGCATTTAAGTGACTAGGTTTTCTTATTAGAGATCCTATGGTATTCTTATCATGTTTATCTTTCGAGAATTTACTAGGGACATCATTTTTTCATTCTTGAGGCTTTCTCCTATTCCTCATCACATTCTGAAACTTTTTAATGAAATCGGCTATTTCATCGTCCCTAAGAGTTTCAATATTAGTTGACTCACTCTCTTCTTCCCTAATAGTGTTCATAGCTATGGATTTAACTTTTTTCGATTAAGAAACGGTGAGTTCATAGGTTTGAAGGGATCCTACGAGTTCTTCTATCTTAATTGCATCTAAGTCCTTACTTTGTTTAATTGCGGTGACTTTTGGTCTAAACCTTTCTGGTAGGGATCTAAGGACTTTTCAATTATAGTATAAATGCTTGTGCTTCATTTCTTTTTAAATTTTTGTTTTTTCTCAATTATACAGGAAATGTTTTTGTATTTTGTACTCCTCGTTCTAATGAAGTTTGTAACAATAGTGTTGGACCAAGTAAGTTTATGTGCCATATTTGCTTTTTTTCTTGGACATGTTCTACAGTGGTTTCAATGATAGATAGTTGTTTGGGATCGGTATTCATTCATAGCAAATTTCATTGACGTGTACAGAAAATGAAGGTTCGTTTTCGATACCGAACAAATCACATGTTACCTTGCCCGGTGCTATGTGAATATTGTGCAGCTTTGAAATTTAAAGATGAACATAAAGGTTTTTTTTTGTAGTAATGGAGCTGTTAAATTGAAAACAAATGATACCCCAAATGAATTATATCATTTATTTACATCAAATTCTACCGAATCCATTAAGTTTAAAACTTATGTACAAACTTACAAAAGGAATTTCTCATTCACTTCATTTGGTGTCGATTATAATAAAGATTTGTGCAAAATAAACAAATGTATCCACACCTTTAGAATTCAAGGTCAAATACATCATTTTATAAATGACATTCTTGTACAAAATGGTCGCCCTTCTTATATGCAACTCTATTTTTTTATATATAGAAAATGAAAGAGTATCGATTACAAATTTTTGAGAAGTTAACACAGTCTATACTTTTGAAGCTTGTCAAAGTGATGGTCCATACGCAATTTTTTTTCAAACTTTGACAAATATTCCAAATTTGAAATCTCATACTCTTAAAATTAGATCTGATTGTGGATTAGATCAAAGAGTATATAATACACCATGTAAATCTCAAGTTGCTGCTATTTAGGTTGATGATGATTCTAATAGTAATGATCAAGGTCGTGATATAACTGTTTCTTGCAATTATGGAGAACAACATTACGTACATTATTATTCTGGTTGTTATGATCCTCATCAATACCCCTTATTATTTCCTTTTGGTGAAACTGTTTGGCACCAAGGTATCGTTAGAATTGACAAAAGCAGAAGACAACAAACATGTGCAAATAATGATTTATTTAATCTTCATCAATTAAATTCTGCTGTAGAAATTATTGTAGTTGAAAATACAGGTGAACAATTTATTTATGCTTAGTACATTTATTTTTAAATGTTTTAAATTTCATATAGTAAGAAAATTTTTTTCATTGTGTGCCTTTTTTCTAGTTATGCAAAAGAAGAATACAAGAGCTGAAGTATCATGTAGAGAATATTATTCCTACAAGTTACATGTTAGACCTTCACATAAGTCAATTTTAATTCATGCTGGATATTTGTTACAACAATATTTTGTAGATATGTATGTAAAGGTTGAAACATCTAGATTGGATTAGTTTTGTAATAATCAAAATGAAATGTGTGCTGAGCTTCACCAAAGGATTATAAATTGTGTTAAATCTTGTAAAGCTCGAGCAGCTATGACTGGTAAAAGAATTATTTTGCCATCGTCTTTTACTGGTGATTCGATAATAGGTTGGTTGTGCTTTACAATTCATATCTCTTGGCTAAATTTAATTGTCATATAAACGTAGAAATATGTTCAACCATTGTTCACAAAAGCATGTTCGGATTCAAATCACCGCAAGTGCATGGTTCGTTGACAAGTAATAAAGTGAAAATCCTATAATTTCGAGTATCATTCACACGAGGATTTGTTTAACTTGATTTTTATTATCGAGACCTTAACCGAATCTATTAAACTCAAGATGATTTTTGACGTAAATGTTATAACTAAATTATAATTAACATGCAGTTTAAACTAAAATTACGAAATGAAAGCAAAAATATGAAGGATGCAAAAGTTTGATGAAATTAATGAATGAAAAGAGCACTAGGATCTCGAATCACCAAGTAAGTTCACTTTTGACCTCTGCCTCACAATTTGATAATACGATGAATGATTGATGAATCAATGTTTCTAACTTATCCAACAATCTCTTTCGAGTAGAATTGAACATATTCTAGCATACCATTTGACTATATTTATATGACAAATGCAACATGACGTTTTGTAAACACAACTTATCCAATAATCTCTTTCGAGTAGAATTGAACCTATTCTAGCATATCATTTGACTATATTTCTATGACAAATGCAATATACAAGAATGCATGACGTTTTGTAAACACTTAGAAATTCACAAAAGCATAGCGGTATATTTCTATCTCCTATCGGACCTTATGATGATTTATACCTTGTTAAATTTATTTTCCTTATTTCGAATGTATAAAATAGACTACTCAAACTCACATAATTACATGCATTTAATTATGGAGGCAAGAAAGTGTATATAGATCGTTTAACAAAATCATTCGTATTTGAACATCAAATTACAAAATAGAGAATTAAAAGATCATAATAAGAGGTTCATCGTTCACCTAGTACATAAAAAAATTAGCCTAACATGGATAAAATAAAAGAAGAATAAAAATATTTAGGAGAAGATATCACCCAATTCTTAAATTTAAATCTGGCAATCTTGAATCTTGGAGTGAAATCCCTCGTTTTTGCCTTCTTCCTTGCTCTTCAATGCCTTTTTCTCTCAAATAATGTGTAACCTCTTTTTGGACGAGATTAGGGTTATATAAGTGATCAAAATACCCTGTCATAAGAGATTGGTTCGAATAAGAAAACCAAAAAATTCGCGCCCATAATGAACCATGCGACTGCATGGTTATAAAAATTTTACACTGTTCATCTCTTGTTGATGCTTGGACGACTGCATGAAATNAAAATTCGCGCCCATAATGAACCATGCGACTGCATGGTTATAAAAATTTTACACTGTTCATCTCTTGTTGATGCTTGGACGACTGCATGAAATTTCTACCACGTGACTACATGGTAGAAAATTTTCTCCGTATGGTTCACTTTGGTCCCTAAGTTTGCTTCATCTACCTATTGGCCTTGCTTCTTTCTCCTTCTTCTTCTAACATTCCATGACATCACAATGTATTACTTAGCTCAATCTCATGCTTGTTTCGCCATTCGAGTCATCTTCTTAATAATTTCATTTTGGTCCCCGAAGTTTCATTTTCTTCCAATGTGGTCCTTTTTTGCTCGTTTTCGCATACTCTTCATTCCATCTATCGATGTAATCCTACAAACACAAATTATATCGAATTAAGCTATATTTCAACATATACATCAACAATTTTCCATGTTTTGTGTCATAAACAAGTGCGCAAAACGCACTTATCAAATCTCCCAAACTTGAATTATTGTTTGTCAATCTACACAAAACATAACTTAACAATCTGCCGTGTCTCAGGATTGGAGCCTAGTAAGAGACCACATGAACAACTATAGCCGTGCAAAATCGCATCAAT
>CAIGRS010280614.1:0-14347 GCA_903798395.1 Fraxinus floribunda
GCAATTTACCGACAAATTTATCAACGGAATTTTTTTGTCGCTAAAGCCGGTTTGCAACGAAAATCAAGGCTCAGAGACTTTTGTAGTGAGGTTTGAGGCAATTAGGACTAATCTGCAAGAATTAGGCAATCATCAGCAAGAATTAGACAAAAGACAAACAAAATGAACATCCAATTTTAATATAACATAATATATACCGTATAGCACAGAGACAAGTAGATAGTGTCTTGAATTCTTATGTCTATAATAATGCAAGTGTTTGCAAGTAGGGCTGCACGTATTCAGCTTCGTCTTCCACTCCAGAGCATCTGGATATGCCTAGTAAGGTCCTTGCATGTTTGGTAAAGAAGATTTAAAATGATACAATATTAAGAATGAAAAATAAATTAAAAATATTATTTGTTATATTGAAAGTGTAGTACTACTTGTCTTATTGTCCATGGGGCTAAGGGCCCGGGCTCTGCAAATCCTCTAGAATTAGGGCAGACCGATGAAGTAACTGAAATGAGTTTTGCTACAAAAACAGGGTTGATGATAGGATTCAAAACATGAAGAACACGTGTCGCGTAATGATTGGACAGTTAAAAAAAAAGAAGAACCAAACAGGTGCTGACATGCAGCACCTTTTTTCAAACCCTGTCACCAACCCTGTCCGAGCAGCTTTATTCAACTGAAATATCCTATGTCAACTACTATTTTCCACTTGACAAAGTTAGGAAGAAATGAGCCAAGCTATCTATGCTGAATTCGATAGTTTAGGGACACTTTTTCACTCTCTAGAATTATCATGTTTCTGTTATTTTCCTGTAATTTGGGCCTGATTTGCAATTTGACTAAACTAACTTATTAGTGTCTTATTTTATATTTTTGACATTCTTATTGAATCGAGTCTTGATTTCCAATATATTTTGTTGTTCACACTTTCGACACAAGCAGTCCTATTGCTAAAAGAACATCCTAAAAGCTTGGTAAAGAATGACAAAATGTCCCAACCCGTCATGTATTGCCTCGTCCCTTTAGGGAATAGAACGGAACGGAAACATGGTCCCTAAGCTGTGTGTCTTGCCTTCTGTTCCTCCCTCTTTACGTCCAAATCAAGACACAAGCACTGTTCATAATAAATTTGAGATGGGCTAAATAAATCCCTTCTATATCAAATATATCATTAGCAACTACAACAAATCAATCTATGGAAAACAGGGTATTGGTCGAGAAAGGGATTATAACAAAAAATATCATCAAGAATGCAGCCATTCTACTAGAAACTACCGAAATGAAACTCCTAGAATCGAAAGCTATTTGATAATTTGGACTCTCCTGTACGTAATTAGATCATCCCTGCATTATCCTTCATATATAATTCAGCCTGATACACTCGACTCACCAGACTTCTCGCTTGACTTTTTCAAGCTATTCAATATACCGTCGACTAGTCTATCCTTATTATCTCCAGGTTGTTCAGAGACAAACGAATAGCTCGTGCTAGGTTTCTTCTTCCTTGTGTGGTTTAAACTTGGACCTTCAGTCTTGGCACCAAATTCAGTTGGTGCGGAACAATCTGACGTGTTGCTCGTACTCTCTACTGCATCCTTTCTACTTTTATCATCTTGGCTACTATACCAAGAGTCAAGAATCTGCAATAACGAGCTATCTTCCTGGTTCCGTCGAGACTTAGCTTCGATCTCCGACTTTGTGGAGGACGACTCTTCCCCTGAATCGGAGAGGTCATCCTCTCCTAAAGGTTCATATTCAAGTGTTGGCTCAGCCCTTTCATTTCTGGGTTTCCTAGTAAACCCGGGATCTATTTCATTTTTTTCAAGGTCGGCATTTGAAACTGGGCCAAGTTCTTCCCAAGGAGATTCGGAACAATCATCCTTACTTAAACCATCTGATGATTCACTGTCTGAACTAGCCACTGGACCAACATTACTTTCTTGAGGACTCTTCAACACTTCAAAAGGAAAAATATAATTAGATTCTATAGTCACCCCAGGCATTACTTGTAACAGACTAACTAACTTTTGGTAACCAAGCTTCTGTATATCAAGAGTATAGCCGTATTTTTCAAGAAACAGTTTCCTAAATGATCCCATGTTAAATCCTCGTGGATATTTCTTCAGAATATGATCAACAAGCTTTTGACAATCGATCAATATCTCATCTCTCGACTTGCTAGAAGTATCTCTCTCAGATACAGTTTGAGGAACTCCAGTATGAGGAGGATTTTGGCTCTTTCTCTCCCTAAGTTCTCGTAAAGTGGAATGTCGTTGTCCGACCTGAAACATAGAACTCAACCCACTTGAACACCGAGGATGATCATTAGATTGATCCTTACCTGTATACGAAATAACTTTGAAAGGAGAGGTTTGAGATTGAGACTCCTCAACCCATTTCTTATCAGAGATCAATAAGTCGACCAGATGAAGAAGATCTCCTTGAGGAATGGCTCTCAGAACCGAAGGTCCCTGGCTTTGTAAATTTTCTGCTAGATGCACCCTGATACAAATACAATAGGATGAAAAAATATACAATGTGATATCAGAGCATTATATGGAGCACAGTGTGGAATGAAAATATGTTTTGGATAATATCAGAGAATGGCGTAAATGCTAGCTAAAGATAAATTAAACTCTCGCAATCAATAGCATGTTTACAATGCTATGCAAGAAAATATTCATGATAAGCGATGTAATTATGAAAAAATATTCAACATATTATCAACCAGATGGTAGCAAAAAACATATATTTTATAAATGGAATGCTCACCAACACTTTCAGTTATCCAGTTATGTAAACTAACAGAAACATATATGTATTCACATAAAACGTAAAAGCCTACCAACTAATAACCCCATTCGACTCATCTGCCAATATATGTCTAGATATTGCAATCCTCCCCCAACTTGTTTAACTTCTAGCACCTTATCTTTTGAATGCAGATGAATTATTATGGGCAAAGGAATACCATGTTCATGTACTCAAACATGGTAGCAGCCAAGTGAATGACTACCTTAAACAGTATTTAGGTTACTATGGCACGTGTTGGTCGGGCACAGCTTTTCCTCTTTCTCTTTGTATATGGCATCAAAGTGCTAAACTTCCAGAGTAGATGGGTAGAGGAGCTCTAGAAAATTTGGCTTGGACAGTTTTAAATAAATAGTATGATAAGGCAAATTTTCATGTGATTTTTTTTTTCTTTCCATAATAATTGAGTCATTTTCCTTTTTAATTTACTTTTTTTGGCTGACAAATTAATGTATAATAATCTTATGTTTTTCAAATGAAATAAAATCTTTTTGGATTTCTTATTGTCCTAATTTGCTTCTGCCTTTTCTTGACATTTTTTTGTCAATTTGGTACATCTTTATCTTGAAATTGCTTCTATCCTTAGTCCAAATTTGTTCCGCCCTTTCTGTAATAACCGGAATTTTACGTTCTAATACAAATGATATGGAGTTTAATGGTCATTTATGTGCAATCGATTAGTTTACTAGGAAAGAAACCAGCCTTATTTGCTCTGTTGTAGAAGTCAGGGACTTCAATTGCAATTTGAGAAATCTCACATCCTACGGTTCTCTGAGCAAACATTTCATTACAAGTGTGTGAATTTTGTTTTGTGCCTAAGAGGTCAATTGCTTTTTTAGCAAGTTTGAGGACAAGTTGCAATTTTGCACCTTTTCAGGAATAAAGTTGCAGAGAAGGCAAAGAAATGATTTGTTTCTAAAAATTTTCTGCTATTATCCAATATAAGTCTCACTCTATAATTTGTTCTCATGAGTATTTTTCTTCCACTCCCTCTTTCGTGTAGTCCCTTTAATTTTTGGCAAATTTGACCTATGAAATGGAAAGCAGCAATCTCTTAGTATTCAACTTAGCAATTTCAAATATTCATTTAGATAAGAAAACTGTGCTGAAAATGATATTTTAGAGAAAATCTACACCATGAAACTCAAGCAATATATGCTTGATGCTTCAATAACGGAATGAACCTCTTTGCATTACATAGATGCTTCAAACATATTTTTAAGGTATAAAAACTGTAAAGCACATGCCAAACTTCTAGTAACATGTCCAAATCCCCATTTTTGTCCTCAAAATTCAGAATCGTGATTATAATGCACGACTAAAAAGATATACATCCTGATCTAATGTTCATCTGCCACTACCATAGACGTTTCATTATTTTGTTAATCATCTCATCTAGAAGCTTAAGCTTTTAGATAGGAATCACATGTATTCATATGCATTTTGCCTCTAGCACACCCCCCACGTGTAGGTTGAGAGTTCATTTTTTTCCAATAAAAGCTTGAAACATGCACAATTGTCACAATTTTTTTACAAACGGGTGAGGTGAGACTCAAACACAGTTCTTTTGCTTGGCTATGATATTATCTAAAATCTTAATATTAACAAAACAAGCTCTATTATATGAACAAATTGTAATCAGAAACTGAGGCAGACACCTGAAATGATGAAGAAGAAAAAAATGTGAACGGTGTACCTGGTCCTTGACTGCAAGACAAGGTCTGAACCTTGGGACGTGTTCATAAATGTCTCCAGTTCATTCCAGAAGGCTTTGTTAGAAATTACATCATCCTTCTTTGAATCATTTTTCATCTGGTTTACTTCTTTATCAGATTCTTCAGACGCATAATCAGAGTCAGTCGATCCCCAAAATTTACACCAGCTCATAATCTGATTGAAAATGCTCGAAACTTGGTTGGGTTTTCCAACAATTGAATCAGAATTTCTAGCAGTCTTTCTATCAACAGTTGCCTCATGACTTGATGGTAAAACGGGGCTAACTAATTCGGCAGGATGACCTGCTGATATTACATTTTCCTCCAACCTTTTCTTCCCATTAGAAAAATTTTCTTGTTTACAACGGATAGTCTTCTTTGAATCGTTTTCTTTACTCCTAAACCAATTCCTCCATATCCTTCTGAAAATGCCAAGTTCGGCATCAGCTGCAGCACTTACTTGACTCTTCCTATCTTTCGAAAGATCCACGATTTCAAAAAGTGGAGAAGACAATTCAACTTTTTTTGTTGACTCCTGGACGTTTACTTCCTGATTTTTCTCTTGTACCTCTTCCATTTTTGTTGGAAAGCACTCTTCCCCACTTTTTGGTTGTTCTTGCATTTCAATCCCTTCCTTTTCTGAATTTTCAGTATTCCCATTTTGTTTTCGAACATAACCAAGTTCAGGTTCTCCAATATCGGATACTGGTACTTCATATACACTTGGAAGTGATTCATCAGAAACTTTGGGTTTAACACCAAGTACATGGAACTGGCCATCATTACCTGACTGGAGCTTTAAAACATGTGGCATGGCTAAAAGAAAACGAGAGAACTTTTCATATCCATACAAGTCCTTGTCAACAATCAAATTACTCTTAGCTAATTCTGAACGAAGTTCTGTAATAAGAATTCCCTTGGGGTGTGAGTACAGAATACGGCGAAGTTGCTTTATAACAGTCTTTGGAATTGGTCGAAGTTTAGAATCTGAACTCAACTCAGACAATTCGTAGGAACGCAAACACGGTGATGCAAATGGGTCTTCAAGAGGTGCCTTGTAATGGCCATACCAAGAACCGTATGGACCGTCTGGAGGTTGGTTAAAATGCTTTCCCATGAGGTTCTCCCCCATAATCAGAGTGTTCCACTGCCACATGATGCTTGCAGCACTGCATAGAACACTGGGGGCACTATCTTTGCTAGCTAATAAGATATTGTAGTTGTTCATCCTAAGCCGATGCAAAATGGCAGCAAAATCCCTGTCACCGGATATTAAGAAAATGTGTGCTGGTGGAGGGTTTTGGGAAACCCAATGCATAAGATCTACGACAAGAAATCTATCAGCACTGTTCTTTCCACCTGAAGCCATAGAAGAAATGCTCACAGAGAGAACTAGCAGAAAACAGAGAATAAGCTGCCAAAATAGCGAGAACTACTCTGATAATTATGAACCAATCAATTCAATCCCATTTTTTCTTCACATGTAACTAGATCACATGTAAAAATTGAAACTTTTCCTCACAACTGCAGATTGTGAACTAGAACACATATCCCAACCACCAAGATTTAGAGAGATGATGTCATGAATGTCAATTTTGGATTTCCCCATAAAAAAGAAAAGAAAATAAACGATGCTTCATATAAATTCATACCATTTATAAAACATTTGGTAATAACATTCCCAAAAGGATGCAACCAGAATTTTTTTTCAGGAATAAGACATCAAAATTATATAATGTTCTTCAGTAAACATTCATTTCTGTAAGTTTTTTCACTTTCAAGTAACAATGATTACACGAATGAGCATTTAAAGTGACCACACCGAAACATCAGTCAGAAAAAGGTGAAATGATTCATATGGTATCGTGTGTCAAAATATTACTCTGTTCTTGATTTATCATTCCTGTATCTTTTTATCTATCAATTATCAGATTCAACGGAAAAAGGGCTAACGAACGCAGATAGTAAACATAATGGAAAAATCAAATAATTTCATCAAAAAAAAAAAAAATCACCAGAGGGAATGTGGGAAAGATTGATCCCGGTAGCCGAAAGGGCCTCCTGGTTAGCCCTGGAGAGCTGCATTACATCTCCAAAAGCCGTAATCTGAACAGGACCCTTAATCCCATTAGCCCTGATAGCATTGGTAATGCACTGTGCCACTCTATAGACATTAACATTAATAGGCAAGCTGCAGTTCTCAAAATCCCACCATACTGATACCCGAACATTACGACTCTCCTCCTCGTGCCGCCTTGACGGGTAGCTGGAAACTGAATTGTGTGTAGAAAATGAGCAACTATGAGAAATCTTGAAATAGGTAGTTTTGGGGGTGAAAAAAGAGAGGATTAAAAAGGGTTTTCGATAAATGGGATTCATTTTGGGTGGTGATTAGGGTTTGATGGTGAATATGGTATCATTTGAAGGGGGTTTGATTATGTGAACTTTATGAAGATGGGTATGGTAGGATGGGTTTTTGTGACGAGGGAAAGGGTGCTTCCATTGGAGGAAAGAATTGCAGCATAAAACCCTTTGCTAAAGCCCTAGAACACGTGCCTATCACGCGACACTTCGGTACCTAGGGTGTGTTTATACCACGTTATTTTGAAAGAATGTATTCTGTAATAGTAGATTAATTGAGAATGTGTGGTTGAAAAAAAAGAAAAAGTTATTGATGTGATGTAAAATATTATTTTATTAAAAAATGTATAGTTGAAAATGAATAGAAAAATAAAAATAAAAATTTTAATGTTTGCCGAACAGAGCCCAATTTCTCTAAATATTTAGTGAATGCATTATGTATTATTGTTACAAGTGTTTTGACATGTTCGACTAGGCTTCGATATGAAGTTCCATACTCGATCACAATTGAAAAAGAGGTTCCACTCTTGACACAGTTATTTACTAGAGTCAATTATAGAACATGGGCGTGTTCGGTAGAGATTAAAATCGGATTAAAATTGAAAAATCAGTCGTTATTATTGATTTTTATTAGACGAGTGGGACCTAATAACGGCTATATTTTCAGTTTTAATTGGATTTTAATCCCAACCGAACATACCCCATATTACATGATCCCATTTTGATTGCATTCCATGACCGAGTAATAAAATTTGCTACTCAATTGAATATAGATAAAGTGAGTTTATCTATCTCGTTATAAACTGAGATAAAAGAACAAAAGATAGAAGTAAATAGAATTGTGTGTTATTAAGAACCAATGTCTCATATTTATAGGGAAGAATTAAAAATACAATGATAACATAATGATTCAGAAAATAGTTCTTGATGATCTCTTCGAGAGTCTCATACATATCAAAGTATTATTTTGATGGTACAGGGCTGATCACCTGCACCCTGAGGGCACATTTAAACATACCCACCATCCTACTTGGCAATTTCACTTTAAAAAAATGGGGCCCACTTCAAAGAATTTTCTTCCCATCTTTGACTCATTAAACCAATTCCCTCATTTTTCTCTCTCATCACACCCAAACCTTTTCAGTTCTCTTTCCCAAAATCGGAACCTCCCCTGCTCCATCGTTATTGTTCATCGTTCACGACTAAGGTGAGTTTCTTAAATTTCGTGCATTTTATTCTTGCTATAATCCCCAATTCCAATTTATCTATGTACTTCTTTTTTTTCGAATTTTGCCCTAATTCGCCCTAATGCATCTCCCATTATTTTCAAATAGAAAGTTGGGAATAATTAATATTATTTTGTGGTTTTTTGACTGAGTGTGGTCTAATTTCAGAAATGTAATTTAATATATTAATTGGAAGTTTTAATTTTCTTTCATAATTTTTAGGTTTTGGAGATGGATGTCAAGTAGTTAAATAAGGAGGGGGAACACAGTCAACACATAGAGGTAGGGACTCAAAATGTATTTTCATTTCTACATTATCTCGTGGGTTAATTAGATTTCAGAAATGTGGTTTATTTTGTGGTTTTTTTTTCTAATTATTGAACTGCTCTTCTAAGTTGGAAAAGGATTTCCAAATGCCTCCATTGACCCTTGTTGCTTTAATGAAGGAGTAAATGGTATGATTTGCAATTTATTTTTTGTAGGATGGTATTATATGCGGAAGGTTCGTTGGGTGGATGAAGTTGAACAAAATATGGACAGATGTGAAGTTAACGTGAAAATATTGGAGAAGTTAAACGAACTTGTTGAGTTGCCACATTCCCTTAGTCATTATATAAAATTTGCCTTAATTGTTGTATTAGCTCTTGTAATTGTTAAGTCAATCTGAACTTCATGTTGAAAAACTTGTAATGGTGCACATGTAGGCATCTACATTTTGAACTCCACTAGTAAGTTTGTAGTACCTGTTGTAATTTTTTTTTGGTTTAATGTCAATTATGCTAAGTACCGCAAGCATTAATGTATACAAGAAAGCCAATTTCTTAAATTAAAATAAAATAGACAGATTCAATTCCAAAAATAGCACTAAAGAACGAAACAGATCATGCTAAAACAAACAAAGACAAAACCAAAAAGTTTTCAAAGACAATGCTAAATCAATAGTTGTTTTCATCTTCTGACACGTATGCCAAGAATTCTCTCACCCTTGTGCGACCCGTCTTCTTCATTTTGGGTATTCTGGTAATTATCATGCAATTGTGGGCATGTTATCCTATCATGTCCATGTTGACCACAGCCACGACATGTTCTGCCACCTTTGGACTTGGCTCTCTCTCTCTTTTGATGACTTCAACCGCTTCCCACACCCTTTAGTCCTAATTCCAATTGGATCGATTATACCTTGACTCTCCGCACAGCTTCTGCTCCTTTCTCCACTCACGGTAGCATTCACTCCCTTGTCTATCTCTTTCACTCTATCTTGCAATGCTTCAAACTCTAAAAAGAGGAACTTGCTACGTGCCTCTGTCAGAGACGCCTCATCAACCAACACTGAAGCCATGTGAGATAACATACCATGTAGTGTGAGTAAAGAATTACTTGATTCCTCAAGCACCAACGGGGCTGCAACACTGCCAACTTTTACGCCCTTCGTCCACCTTCTCAAAATGTATTTACTTGGTAGAAGTAACACTTGTTTTTTCTTAAGGTAATGGAGAATATGTCGACATGGACAACCCACAAATTCAAACATCCGACAACTGCATGAAACATAATCAGTCTGCAAGAAATAAATCAGCTCACAGCGTTTCTCAAACAATTTGTCCACCCTCAATTCGCTCCAACCCATAAACTTTAGAATTTGAATTTTCTGATTTCTTTGAACAAATATAGAAATTGCTTTGCTCAAATTCCTTTTGGAAAATCAAAAACATATACTTGGTGTATATTTCAACCATTTTATGCTCCATCATATGAACAGACGTGAGCCTAGGTCTCTTGTTCAGGTCAATGTAGTTTGCAACAAGCTCATCATGTCGCCGATGTCTCAATGCCATGGTGAAACGCGTGATGAAATCCATCAATGAGTTCTTTCTATTTATATATCTCTTGAAAAATGAGTGGTTGCTCTCTGATCTCTGACTGCTGGACATCCCTGCACTAAAAACATGTTTGACATATGCAGAAACCTATCGGTGGCGGATTTCATACATGCTACATAGCCAAGCATTATAGTCCAGGTTCGTGGTTTCCAAGATACCACTCCAACGTTGCTCGAACTCTTCTGGTGTCTCAGAATTCTTGATTATGTCAACCAAATGGTGGTACTTCTCCTTATACACAATCACATTAATCTTTTCAGAGAATTTGTTTAATATGTGCCATATGCAATATCGATGAAGCATATCGGAGAACACCATCGATATTGCTTTAGAAATTGCTGTATTTTGATCAGTAATAATGATTTTAGGGGATTGATGATGCATTGCTTTTAAGAATCTTGAAAACAACCAAACGAACGACTCTGTAGTCTCATCATTGAGTAAACGACATGCAAATATTATGGTCTGACCATGATGGTTTACCCCGACAAACGGGGGGAAGATCATAGAGTATTTGTTAGTGTTGTATGTAGTGTCAAATACAATAGCATCTCCAAATATGGCATACGATCTCTGCGGCTCAGAATCAGCCCAAAAACATCGAACCAGCCTTTTGTCCATGTCAGTCTCAAAATCAAAGAAAAAATTCGAACTTTTTTCTTTTTCGAATGTGAAATACCCGACTAGTGTTTCTGCATCATGACCCCTATGTTCTTCTCGAGTATTCCTTTCGTTGTTTTTGATATCTCTCTCAACAAATCCAAGAGACGATGGACCACTTGAATCAATCTCTAGGAGTCGTATCTGTGACATGTAGGTATATTCGCTTTGGCCAATTGTTGTGTAAGTGTTTTCTTTCTCGTCGAAACATTGCGGTGTGATCGGAGCAAGTGAACTCTACTAGGAGTAGTCAGCCCATGATTGTGTTCCGATATAAATTTATTCACAACCCAAATATTCCCGATTTGCTGCTTTACAACAGATAATCAACATTGCAACCAACACGTGTTTCTCCACGTTTTCGTTCTCCAATCCGTGGCAAAGTGTCCTTATATTTTCTCTGCCAGCTATCATCCGCTTTGCCTTCCTTCCAACAAACAAATAGCTTCCAATAGGTTTCGTCGATTCTTTCTTTTTCTTGCTATTTGCAATTCGTGCACTAAATCTAGCTTCACGGGCATATTGATTATAGAACTTGTATGCTTCTTCATGAGACTCAAACTCTTGACAAATTTTTGGTACTCGACCAATGGACACTTGAGGAATATAAATATTGTCTGCTGCTTCTATTTCACTTGGTACTTCACAATCTACTACACTGTGTGCATCCATGTCCAAAAACCTAAAAATTATGAAAGAAAATTAAAACTTCCAATTAATATATTAAATCACATTTCTGAAATTAGACCACACTCAGTCGAAAAACCACAAAATAATATTAATTATTCCCAACTTTCTATTTGAAAATAATGACGGATGCATTAGGGCGGAATTAGGGTGAAATTCGAAATAAAAAGTAAATAGATAAATTGAAATTGGGGATTATATCAAGAATAAAATGCACGAAATTTAAGAAACTCACCTTAGTCGTGGACGATGAACAATGACGATGGAGCAGGGGAGGTCCCGATTTTGGGAAAGAGAACTGAAAAGGTTCAGGTGTGATGAGAGAGAAAAATGAAGGAATTGGTTTAATGAGTCAAATATGGGAAGAAAATTCTTTGAAGTGGGCCCCATTTTTTAAAAGTGAAATTGCCAAGTAGGATGGTGGGTATGTTTAAACGTGCCCCCGGGGTACAGGTGATCAACTATGTTCGATGGTATATGTCTTCTAGGTTATGGACATTCATTACATAAAGAGTATGACTCATTAAAATCTTATTAGAAAAAATCTCGTGGATAAAATTTTAATGAAGGAAAAATAATACATTATTCTTTCCAGAAAAATTCAATAGGATAAAACCTTGGTTAAAGAAAAAAAGTATAACGCATATTTACTCTCCATGATAATGTCATTTGAATTATGTTTCAAACATATTAAATCTTCCAAGAATAACATTAATAGTCATGTCAGATGAGTTGACTATAATGCATTTCAAATTTCACATATTGTCAAGATTAGGGCTGAACATGAGTCGGTTCGGTTCGATTCTGAAGAGAGCCGAATAGACCCAAAATTTTCAGGTATTTAATAAATGAAATCGTCGGGTCCAAATATAATTATGGAACCGTTCGGGTTCGGTTCTGTTCGGTTCGGTTTCGTACCATAATTAAATTTTTTAACATTTACGCAACACTACATAAATACAACTAATGACATGTTCATTCGTAACTTTTACAAATTAACGTAGCCTAATTTAAAAATATATAAATAACAAGATGTCCAATAAAATTAATTCAATGTATACGAATACCTACAAGTAGATACTAATATTAAAATATCACAAATAAATAACAAAATGTTCAATAAGATTAATTCAATTAACACAAATACCAAAAAATAGATCCTAATACTAAAATATCGATGATCCACATACAATTCATTTGCTTCAAGCAGCCTGCATAAAGAATTGTATTTATATGAGAGTGGACGTAATGCTGCTTACCAAATGAAATTGGAATGGAAAGGGGAAGGGGAAGGGGAAGGATAAGACCCAAATGTTGGGCTAACCAAAAAATTAATTTGGCTGGATTTGACTGGTTTGTTTAATTAATTTGCTAATTTGTTTAGAAAAAATTAAAATAATTAATTAACTCAAATAAAAAAATAAAAAATTATTTAGATTCAGTTCTTATTCGATTCTTCAGTTCTTGGTCTAGAACCGAGAACCGACTCAAATCCATCGATTCTCAATTCAGATACCCGTTCGGGTATTTAACTTATGAAGAATCGTTCCAGTTCGGTTCGAGAGTTTTGTCCAGCCCTAATCAAGATAACATGATATGGACTCGTGATTTCATTCATCGTGATCTTTGCGAAATTCACTATGTTAAAAGTCGTGTTTTACATACTACACACCTTTAGATTTTTGGACTGCAGGTCCAGAAATTTAATATTTCTCTAGTAAATTTAATTTAAGATTGTATCCATTTTATTTGGCCAATCATTAATTCGATCGATATATTTCGATGCATTTATTATGTGATGCCGTAAATTATTGCAAAAGTATTGTAGACGACGTTTTCTTTTTCGAATTGAGTTATAAAGATAACTCAAAGGGATACAACTTTACTAGAAGTAGCTATTTTCCCATTCGAACATTTACTAGGCCAAAAAATGGATCTCAATCTTCGGCTAAAATTCTGGAACATTCTTGTGCGGTTGAAAATTGATTTGTGTAAGTATTTTGGTCATATTTCACTTCTTTTGACTTCTAGTTGCATCCAATTGAATCCTTGCCATCTAGAATCTTCATCTTGAATTTTCGACACAGTATTTGAGTATTTACCCTTTAGTCTCCAATCTTTGGATCTTGCCCATTTTTTCACCAATTTGCACTTTTTTTTTTTCAATTCCACTTCCTTTCATCGAGTTTTACTCGATAAACCAAATATACAATAAATTAGGCTATAAATGCTCAAAAGAACTATTAAATATCTTTATTTTTAAGTCCAAATAAGTGCATCAGTATCGTATTCTTTCCCTTTTATTATTGCAGTTATGGTTATCGTATAATGTAAAAATTTACTTTTCGTATTAGAAGTAATCGTGCGGGGTCACATTATGTTTAAGATTACCGTGTGGGATAACGATTGTATGATGTTAGATCTAAGAATTATTTATTAATTATTTACCTTAATTTTTTTTGTGAATTTATTGCTGATTAATTTTTCATTATTAGAATTGCACGTGATCTTAGGAAAGTTTTGTTTGACTATTCCGTGTAAATCGTGCCTGTGCTTTCCTTATGGTCATTGTTGGTTGTATTTTGTATTTTGTACATTTTTTGGTAAAATGACAACACAATTTGAATTGTGTTTTTCTAATGGAAAAAAAGTGTAATTTGTTTTTCAATTTGGTAAAACGAAAAGTTTTATTTATAACACTAATGATGGTAAATGTAGGTTTAAAACAAATGCGACAATTGCGGTATTTTGGACATGTTGAAAGAGACTATCCTTAGAAGGATAATAAAATGAAAGAAGAACAAGAGAGATGGGGCAAATGTTGTCATTGAGTCTACACTACAACAAAAACAGCTTTTTATGGCATATGTTTACGGCTTGCAATTGACGCATGCCGTAAAAAGCTACTTTTTACGGCATGCAAAAAAAATATGACGTAAAAAGCTACCTTTTACGGCATGCAAAAAAATGTGCCGTAAATAATCAATTGCATAAAGTATTTACGGCATACATT
>CAIGRS010280638.1:0-12808 GCA_903798395.1 Fraxinus floribunda
AGTTTATTAATGATAATTAAGGCACTCAAAATTATGTTAAATGAAAAATAAATTTCGTAATAATGATTTTTATGAAAACGTATAGTTAAAAGTAAGATATTTTTTTGAATTTAAATGCAAATTATTAAGAGCATATTCAAGATTCTTTAAATATAAAATACTTTCTATTTCAAATAGTCGGCTCTTGAGATTATGCTCAAAGAAATTTTTTAAATTAATATTTTGAATTTATTGAGTGGGTTTGTCTCTCTAAATTTAGATGGTTAATCATATTCTTTATGATTAAATACACTCAAAATATTTCAATTTTGAATAGAATAAAATAATATAATAATTTAGAAGAAAGCTGGCAAAATAAAATATAGAGAAAAATATTAAATATTTTTTGGGAATAGTAAAATTAAGTGTTAAATATTTAGAGCCCATTGGAGTACTTAAAATTTTTTTTTTCTCTTTAATAACTTGTTTGGTACACATTAAAATTTTCATTCTAGTTCTTCTACTTATTTTTAACCATACATTTTTCATCACATTAATAACTTTTCCTTCTTTTTCAACCACACATTCTCCATCAATTTACTATTTTAGAATACATTTTTTTCAAAATAATGTGGCTCAAACACACCATGAATTTATAAACACTCTCTAAATTGTAGAATATGTTCATTAAAAATAGGAATTCCATTAGAGATGCTCTTAGCCATGTTTGACAACCATTATTTCAAAACTTTTTAATCCACGCTCATTTTTAATCACACATTTATACAATAAAATATTTTGCATGTAAATTCAGATTTTCCCCCTATTTTAAGTACAAATTTTTTTAAAAATTACTATTCAAAACTCGATTTTCTGAAACTAATGGCCATCAAATATGATTGTGTGATTTAAAATAAGTTTAAACAAAAAAAAAAAAAATGGAGAATGGGGCTTGAACAGGACTTGAGCCCTTGTTTCACAACCATTATTTGGAGAAAAATAAAGTTTTAAATAGTGATTCTTAGGAAAATGCATGATTAAAATTTAAAAAGTAAGATTTTTTTTTTAAATTTACGTGTAGAATATTTTATTGTATGAATATATCGTTGAAAATGAAATGTTGAAAAAGGAGTTAAAAATAAGGAAAAATTGCAATCAAGATACTAATCTTTTCACTTTTATGCGGACTTGACCAAAACATTTAATTTGTTGCACTCACGGTGTCAAACCTTTCAAAAACTCACATCTAAAGTCCGAATTGACAAAAATCGTTACTTTATTGTTAGTTGACCAAAAAATTAAAGGTCTTACCATTGTTGATTAGTTTTTAACGGGTAAAAAGGTAATGTTGCAATAATTAATACAAATTTAAAAAATTAAAATGGGAAGGGGAAGATTCTTCTTCCTCCCCAAATCAAAGAGTCACTGGCCCACCTTCCACCTTCAACTCCACCAATCATCATCACCACCAAATCTGTCGACGTCGCCGCTGCCACCACCCCTCCTTCCACAGTTCCTGAGAAAGAAATGTAGAAATAGGATTGCAAGGTAATGTTAAGGGAGGCAAAGACAAAAGTACAATCCCTTCTTACTTTTCAACTGTAGCTCTTAGTGAACTATTTGAAGGAATTTGTAGTATCGCAGTTGAGATGGTTTAATATAGAAATTGATCCTATCGTCTCCGCCTCCAAAAGCTGCACCTCTTTCCAGGGGCGGTTGCAGACTTTTTAGGTTGAGGTACAATCAAACTTTTAAAAAGTGACGAAAAAATTAAAATAAGAGATATTTTATTACAATTGTTCTCTACGTGTTCGCATATTTATCCTTTTTATTACATCAATATCAATATCATTTTTATCCTTTTTGTTTAGAACATTCCTTTCATCGGTACTTTGCTCATCACAAGAAAGTAAAGATTAAAGTGACGAAAAAATTAAAATAAGAGATATCTTATTATAATTGTTCTCTACGTGTTTTCATATTTTGATTAACGTTCCATAATTACACCATTTTTAATATATGCAATCAAACTATCATTTAACCATTGATATCCGATTCGATTGCTCAGACGATTATATGATAATTAGATTTTGGTGGGTGGAGAAGATTATATGATAATGTGATTTTTTATTTTTTTTTCGGTTTTTGATTTAATCATTTTATTTTTAGCTTTTTTTGTATGAAAGAAATGTAAAATTACCTTTTTGCTCTTTAAAAACTAGTCAACAATGGTCCGACCTTTAATTTTTAGTCAACTAATAGAAAATTAATGGTTTCTGTCAATTTGGACTTTAAATGCGAGTTTTTGAAAAGTTTGGTACTAAAGTGCAACAAATTAAAACTTTTGATTAAGTCTGCGTACAAATGAAATGTTTGATTTGATGGCTACAATTTTCCCTAAAAATAACGATAACGATAGTCAGACATGGCCAACTTTGAACCATTCCAATTTGTGGTTGTAGATAATGTCCCTGTCATCTGGGCCCATCCAGTCCAATCCATTAAACGCTTTCCCAACAACACATCTTGCTTGCACGCTTAAATTAAGTGAATAGCGGACTGAGGATCCGTCTACTTTTAAAACGTCAAAACTAGCTTTTGAGACTTAAAATTACTTTTGGATTAAATTTATACAAGTATTTTTTTTTTTAATTATAAGAGATTTTAGGAAAAAATGGTCAATATAACTTTCTTTAAAAGTACTTTCAAAATAGATTTTTTAAAAAAAAAAATTAATTTTCAAACGAAAATTAAGATATTTTTCTTTGAAAACTTTTCTGTAGGAAACAAAAGTTATGTTATTTAGCACTACTGGTGCTTAACATCAGTATATGTGACAATTGTATGTTATTAAATGATAGATCCATTTAAATACAAAATCAAAATATTCATTTAATTGCATATATCATGTGTGGTTACCTAAATTGATATTATATCATCACTGATGCTAAATGGTATTATTCTATGTCAAACGGGGTCTATTGTGTACGTAAATCCATAATTTTCCTTACTTTTAACCACACATTCTAAAAAAATCAATATTCAAAACATTATCGTTAAATAATGGCCATCGAATAGGGGCTTGGGGGGTAAGCTCGACGTTTAATTGACTTTATTAGGAATTTAAAACATTAATATGAAAAAAAGAAATTGAGTTTTAGATAGGAAGTGTCGATGATAAAATCTAGTTGCGAGACTAAGAGACACTGTATATGTATTTTCATTAATGCATATGACTCGTTGTTCGATCAATATTAGAAAGATAATAAGGATTGATGAATCATATAATCAATTTATTTTTATCTTTCATTGAGTTTTAGATAAGAAGTGTCGTTGGTCGCGAGACTAAGAGACAATGTATATATATATTTTCATTAATGCATATGACTCGTTGTTCAATCAATATTAGAAAGATAATAAGGATTGATGAATCTTTTAGTCAATTTATTTTTATTTTTCAATCACAAAGGAAATGTAGATGGTAAAAATAAGATATTTCAAATTTATAATATTTCATTTTAAGTTGTTTTGACCCAAATATCTACCATTTGCCTTTTATTATAATTTTGTTTTCATTTAGAATTGAAATTCCCCACTGCATGTCACCGTAGCCACCTTGATGAAGAATATTATTTAGCCAACGGGGATGGCAATACCAATCAGATTATTTTTATTATAGATTTAACAATTTAAATTGTATTTAAATTTTTTAAGTAAATAAATAAATGGAACATTAATTTGATTTTTTTTTTTTAATACTTGTCCCCCACCTCGACTCTGCCTCGTCCCATCTCATCTTAGGAAAATCTTCAACAGGAAGGTCGTTCTAGCCCCATCCAACTTCAAGATTTTTGTTTTGAGCTATTTTTTAGTAAAAATGTAAAATATTATCTATACTCTATTTTTATTCAATGACACCAAAGTACAAGAGAGGATGGCGAACAAGCTTTTAGACAAATACGGTAGAACTAATTTCTAAGAGTCTGTTTGGTACCGATTAAAATTGAAAATATAACCGTTATTGATCATACTTGTCTAATAAAAGTCAACAATAATGATCAATTTTTAATTTTAATTCGATTTTAATTTCTACCAAACAGGCTCTAAAGGAGTTATTGTCACTATAGTAGTCCCTGTTTGAGCTAAAATGTGATTCTGAGAGATATTATATTTTGAAATAGTGATTTTTTAGAAAATGTGTGGTAATATTATTTTATAAAATAATGTGTGGTTGAAATTTTTTTTTGAAAAAATATATTTTAAAAATAATAAAGCGATATAGAAAAATAGTTAGAGGCATAATAATAAAATTACTTCAATGACTATTTTAAATTTTCTTACAAACTTCGATAATAATCGAAATCAACCTTTGTTCCTTCTTTATTATTTGAAGGAACAATTATCACGCTCAACATCAAATCATTCATGAACACAAAATAAAAGGTTTTTTTTTGAAAAAAAAACAAACAAAGAAGAAATAAACAGCAAAAATTTTGCATGTACAGAAAATATTTTACCAGAAATTTTACAGACTCATGTGAGTTAAATATTGTTTAAAAAAAGAGTCAATCCTCATGTGTGTATTCTATAAGATATCATGCGAGTTAAATTTTGTTTAAAAAATTGGGGTCCATCCGCATATGTGTGCCCAGTGCCCCTGTTTGAAACCCATTTTGGGTTGAAAAAAATTTTTAGAATAGTGATTGATGTACGAATATGTGGTGGAAAAGTGATGAAAAGTTTTTGATTTGTGTGTAATATTATTTTATTAGAGAATGTGTGGTTGAAATGAAAAATGAGAATGAGAATGAGAAATGAATGGGTGTCAAAAAGGGCTGTATTCTATAAAATATCTGATAATAAATTTTTTGTACATCAACAAACAGTCCTCGACTCCTTGTAGAAGTTAATAATAACCCCCCTAAGATTCTTCGCAAATCTATAAGCACTTTTTCCTTTATCCACTCCTGTTATTCTGAGGAAGAAAAAGACTAACCCTAAGCTTCTCTTGCTTACAGCTTACTCTCCACACGAAATACAAGAACTCCAACAAAAATTGAAAGCCCCGAAAAGGAGATAGATAACTACCGACTTATATATCCATTCCTAATCAAGAAGTTTATCCACTTGCCTCGATTACCGCAAAAAAATTTCTTGCCCCTATCAAAGTTTCTTGGATTACTGCTGTAGTATAGTACTTTATTTTCAAGATCTTAGACAGCCCGCAAAAGGAAAAATGATGAGAAGACAATCAAGACATCAACAAGATCATCAGTCCAAGATTTTCTACGAGTTATCAGCTTTGGTTTTGAATATTATACGGTCACCTCCGACGCCGATTGATTTCTCCGATGAGATCCAACCCCGCCGCCGTCCTCCGTCGAGGAGTGAGCCGGCGATGCAGCAGATTACGCCAGCTGGATTTGCATCTCTGCTTCTTGGGATTTCCTTGTCTTTAATGCTGTGTGGATCGGTGACTTTTTTTATCGGGTTTATGTTGATGCCTTGGGTTCTTGGATTGGTTATATTTCTTTACTTTGTTGGGATGGTTTCGAGCCTTTCTATGATAGGACGAACCATTTTGTGTTATGGTTCTGCTCCTCCTTCGCCCAGAAAAGATGTCCCTTGTAAGAATTCTGGTTAATCCTAAATTTTACATTAAAGAATCGGTTTTTTTAAAACATTAGAAATATGCCCTTTTCTTTGTTAATAAAATTGCGTTTAGCTTTTTCTGTTCAGATTGATTTTATGATTTTTCTTTGTCTGTTGATTTTTTTTTTTTTTTTGGGTAATCTTGTTCTATCTGTGGGAGTTCTCGGTTGGTTTTTATCAGTGCTCTATCTGTTTTCAGCTGAGAATGTTTGGTAGTGTTCAAAAGTCACTTTTTTACAAGTATATTTACTTTTAAGAACAGCCAAAAATGTCATATGACTTGCTATTGGTTATCGGAGCAATATGCTTTTTCTTCACCTGATAAAATTTATTATTTTTGGAATTTGTGGATTTTTCTTTCTGACTAGAAATTCTATTTTTGATTTTCAAATTAGCAGGATTCTTTGAGCTTTGTATTTCTATTACTGGGATTTTTGTTTAGTTTTCGTTGGTCTTTATTTGGATGTATTATTTTTTCATTCGAATAAATGAATGTCTGAAATTGGCCAATTCATCTGTTGTTTTCAATTTGGGAGAGAAGAAGAGCAATTTTGTTAATAAGTTCTATGCTTTTAGTGTCAATTTTTTCTTGAGTTTATGATTGTTTTGTTAAGTATGATCAGTAAATCTGTGAATAATTTGGTTAGTTATCACTTATCAGAACCCCACTGTTCAAGTTCTATTAGGGACTTTTAGTTTGTTCATATTTGTTTTTGTTTATTGCAACAAGGAAACAGCTACAAAGTCTACTGAAGCCGAAATACTTGAAAGAAGTAGAAGTTGAGTTCATCTAGATTTTAGTAGTTTTAGACGTTAGGAGTTCGATATTATCAATGTTATTTTTTATTACAAGTTTGTTTATATATGAAGTTTAATTAGTTTGAAAGTCCTCTCTCTATATAAAGGAACTTAGGCTTTAGTTTACACATACTATTGAATGTCCTAATTTCTTCTTCTTAGATCCCCTTTCTCTTTATTGTTCCTTTTTCAATTATTCGTTATCAAGTTGTTACATTCCTTTTTCTCTCGCCTTAATTTCTTCTCTATATAAAGGGAAATAGGTTTTGGTTTACAGATGCCTTCGAATATATGAATAAATTGATTTTCTTTTGCTTAATTTCTTCTTCTTGGATTTCCTTTCTCATTCATTTTTCAATTGTTCGTTGTCAAATTGCTCGTTCCTTTTTCAGTTTTTGTTGTCAAATTGTTACGTCCCCATATCGCTGCCATTATAAGGCCGTTTATGATGTGTTGTGGAGTGTGGACTGTAGTTTATGCATGGTACAACATGGAACAAATCGAATTTCATGAGCCATCTTAAATTTATCTGCAAGCGAAGTCTAAAAACTACAACTTAGGCTCTGAAAGGGTTGAAGCGGTTGATGTGAGACTGTGAGTTTATGTTTTTGATAGTATTAGCAATTCTTTGAAGTTTATAAGAAGAAATTTCATCTATCTGATAGTGTTCAATACATAAAAAATGAGAAAACAGGTGATATGAAACAGTTCTTAGCCATGGTCGCAGATTGAAATTTCCGATTCAAGGTCATTGCTCTTGAAGCAGTGTGATGTTGAAAACCTTGTAAGAGTTCATAGAAAGATACTTATTTGTTTTTCAGTATAGCATGCTTGGCTAAGCTTAAGAAGTTTTTACAAGTGTACATATAAGTAAATAAGTTTTAAAAGAAATGATTCTTTTAGTAGTCAAAATTTGAAATAAGTTACATTTTTCAACATTGGAGTAAAGAGTACTTTCAAAATAAGTACCTTTTTTACTTACAGAAAAGCTTTTAGCCGAAAATACCTAAGAAGCAAGGATACTAATAAATTCATTACGTACCCGTATCCGATATGTATTCAAGCTCGACTACTTTTCCATACGTATCGGATACACTTTTTAAAATTATTTTATATTTAGAATTTTCAGTACGCGTCGAATATATTTTTTAATTATTTTATTTTTTTAGTTATTTCTGGTGCGTATAGGATATTTTAGGACAAGTGAGAGGGTTCTATTGGTTTTAGACTCTTTCAAAGCCGATTATCAATTGCTATATATTGATAAAAAAAAATTTACTTAGGCCCCGTTCTGTAGAGATTAAAATTGAAAAATTAGTCGTTATTGTTGACTTTTATTAGACGAGTGGGGACCCAATAACAACTATATTTTCAATTTTATTTGGATTTTAATCTCTACCGAACGGGGCCTTAATAGATAACTATTGTTACTGAAAATAAATAATATTTATGAAAAATATGCAATTAGAGTTTTAATTTAACTGATAGTTAGAGCTTTTTATTAGAAATGCACAATAGTATTAAGATCCCGTTTGATCTACGTTATTATCTCATTAAAATGAAAATATGATCGTTATCCATCACATCAACATTTAAATTCAAATTTTCTATCTCGTCCCAATAACAGCTGTATTTTTCATTCTCATTCTACAATAATTCGACTCAAATAGGGGCTAAGCTTTTGTTTGATTCTCATTTTTTTAAAAATACAATTTTCTCTTTTCTTTTCAACCACAGACTCTTCAATAAAATAATATCTTCATTTTTAATCATACATTCTCTATCAATTTACTATTATAACATACATTATTTACTAAAAATGGGGCTCAAACAGGCCCTAAATCTTTTAATACATGTAAAACAGTGTTAATAATTGACAAATGTGGACATTGTTGGTGACTCATTTGATACTCTTGAAGGTGTTGAACTGTTTGAGCTTGCCAATCTATAATTAGATGAGCCAGAGTTAGAGAGTTATTTTTAATGATAATGAAGAAGTTGGTGTTGGTGATATTGAAGAAAATGAAGTTGGGACAATTAATGATTAAGGGTGTGTTTAAGCTATATTATTTTGGAAGAATGTATTTTGGAATAGTAGATTGACGGAGAATGTGTGGTTGAAAAAGAAGGAAAAGTTATTGATGTGATGGAAAATACTATTTTATTTAAGAATGTGTGGTTGAAAATGAGTAGAAGAATGAGAATGAAAATTTTAATGTGTACCAAACAGGGGCTAAGATAAATTGCTCTAGTATTTTATTTTATATTTATTATCATGCTATCATTTTAATTTTTTTATATTAATGAAAATATATTGAATTTTATATATTTTATATGTATACATACACGTATCTGCATATCCATTTTTTTTTTTTTAAAAAAAGTTGTATTGTTGTGCTCGTATCGTATTGTATTTGAATCCATGCTTCTTAGGAAAATACTCTATATTTGTGTTTTAGGAGCTCTTCTCGGGCTCAGGGATCTGATGTACTTTATTTGTTTATGATGAGAAAGATTGGTTCATCAAGGATAAGTTCATAAATCTATTGCTTACCCTGGTTTTTAATATGGAGTCTTGACTAAGGGGTTGTTCGACAAAGCTTTTAATAAAACTTTTAGTAGATTTTAATAGAAGTTGATGAAGTGTTTGTAGAAAAATTGATAAAAGTTGTGGATGCCATGAAATGTGTTGTTAAAATCGAAGTTTGACAGAAGAAGAGTTGATAAAATTTTAGTAGCTTTATCAAACAAGCACTAAATTTTAGCAAGACTTGGTTTTGAAGCATAAGTACCATTACAAGCCTTCTCTAGCTAGTATCTGCATTCTAACTAACCTATGTTTGCTAGAATGGCTCCTTATAACCTCCAGTTGTAATTTCTCAGGGCTCTTCATGCAAAATAAATGGCAGTTTCTAGAAGATTTGGTATTGATGAACATCCTAATGAATAATATACTGAAGAGTTATCAATGTTAAGCACTCGGTTTGAGGAAAAGAAATAAGATTTAAGGGATTTTGTTTATCTTTTATTTCTCACTATGGATTGTAAGCATATGTTTTTGACATTGATATTATTGAATATTAAAGTTTTGCCCTCTCCTTAATTATCCAATTCTTTACCTCTCTCTCACTTCTTCATTCTTTTCGTCCCCCGTCTTCTTTATTCTTCTGTTATTATATGGCGTTGCATCAATTCCTTAGGCTATTCAAGTGCATCACTTCCTTTATCACTCTATAAATGGATACGTGGCTATCATCTGACCACAGACTAATCATAAAACTAATAAATTGAGGTTACCGTCTACTATTTAGCTTAATTCTGAGTACAATAAACACATTGTTGATAAATGATGTGCAGTCTAGTTATGTGACTTTCCATAATCTGTGGTAAATGAGATGGGAAGACACTGCAGAATATATTTTCAGATGTAATCTTTGATATTTATCTGTCAACGTGTCGCTGATAAAAATTTTCCTTTTATTGCAGCCTGGAAGCTGTTGTGAGACCATTTTAGTGGTTTGATTTTACACGGTAGGATTTACCAGCACTCTTATTCTTTTGCCATGGTGCTACATCCTGCTATGTGGACGATACAGAATTGTTGATATTTCTTACACGAACTTGTGGACGTCACATCTTTGGTTCCACATAATGAGCTCTATTGAGGAAGCTGATTAGTTATTTTTATTGTTTCTGTGCGTTTAATATATACAAGCATTATAAAACTCTGTAATTTTTTGTTTTAAAAACTTGTGTTTGCTGAGATTGGTGGAAATAGAACAGTTTGGCGCACCAAATCCTCGTGTTTGTGTGCCCTTGTTTCCTTTTTCTCTTCCCGACTGGGTGAGAGTTGTGAACAAAGGATTGACTAATATACAATACTTGTTGTATAGTTGCTTACTTGCTTTCAGTTGGCTTTGTGGTTATGCGCCATTTTGGCTTTTTATGTTTTGAAGTTTTTTTCAATAGAAGGCATGTCCAAGGGGCTCAAGAACTTCCATCCCTGAGCTCTGTGCTGCGGTAGGTTGGACCTTGGCATTGCCTGGTCGGTTCTAGACGGGCTGTTAATGTACTGGGCCACTCTAGTTTTGGCCGGTTTGCTACATTGAGTTGGAAATAGGATCATGCTACATGTACAACATTGGTTGACAACATCGTGCTTCGCATCATCATATTCATCAATTTTTAAAAACTGTTTTTACGGAAGGATTTTGACAACACATGGTTGTCAATCATTGTTGTTAACTAATGTTGTACACTTAGATTTATTCTTGGAAATATAATATCTCGAATTGGTCGTCTTTCAATAATTTTTTGATAGCTCAGCACATGACATCTTTTTGACAAATGGGAAGGTCTTGAAAACATTTTTTGACACTTTGGCACACCCTCTTAACAGTATTTCCTTTGCTTAGAAGAGCTAATGTGTCGAAGCAGCCCACGTGAAAATTGTTTATTCCTAATTATGTATCCAAATTTTCATCATTCTTTATTAATCAATGACGACTGCTTGATACTTAATTTTCTACTATTCAAGTGTAAATCAACAGAAATTAAAAGATTATTTGTGAATTATGTACTCTCACCCTTCTTCTGTGCATGTTACCCTACGTTAAAATGTCACAAAAATGTACTAAGAGCCAATTTTAAGCCTTGTTTGGTGGTCATTATTTGGAGAATATATTGTTAAAAAGTAGAGAATTTTTTTTGAATTTACGAGTAGATATTTAATGTGTGAATATATCAATATATAGTTGACAATAAGGTAGAAAAATGAAAAAAAGAAGTTCATGAATGATGGTGGTCAAAACTCAAAACGGGCTAAATCTAGTTTGAAACTCCAAATGTGAACATCTTTCTAAAACCTGACTTTCAAGGAACTCGACAAGATTGAAATGGACAAAGAAGTAACCAAAATCTGACCTTGAAGCTGTGGATGTCCTTTTTCCTGTAAAATTATTCCCACAAAAACAAGGTTCCACTTCCCAAAAAGGAGCTCTAGGAACCATTGGAAAGTCGTTTGGTCTCCCACCAGAAATTTGGTGGGGACACTTCCACTAAAATTTACGGCTTTGTAATTGTTGGGAGCGGTCAACTCTATCGACAACTTTATTTATCAGTCATTTATAGAGTCCATAATAATCCATACATAAATAAAAAAAAAAAAAAAAAAAACAATTATGCTACCCTGTCAAAAACAGTTTGACATCTTCGTGATATTCTATGATTGAACCCTTTTAAAAACAATCCACTTTTACTTCAAATCATTTCTCGTCATCAATAGATCTATCGAGTAGGATATCAATATTTTCTGGCGCGAAGTAGCTTAATTCCAAAACGAATAGTCTCTTTTGCTTTTGAGTTAAGAGTTGTTGGGAGTTTCGCCATTATCTTCTTCAACCAGTGAGTACTCGCAAACCAAATTGGAAAATGCTATTTCCTGCCGGCACTCCTTCTAATAGGGGCCGTCGGGTGTCCATTATGGACATTCGGATGGATCTCTTGATGTACCGCAAGCAGAACCGAACCAAATTTACCCTATTTTTAAGAATAGATAAATTGGATTTATGATAATTTCATTTGTACATGATGAAAGTTGACAACTACTCACATTCTTGAGGGTCCCGTGTGGTAAAAAAATCCAAAAAAAAAAAAGGCCCCACTGTCAGTGTTTAGTCATCCTAGCATCCATCATGTAGCATAGTTGTTGAATTGAATCACACTCGATTTACTGTTAATCATTAATCAATTCCTGTACGTCAGACTCCTCGTCTTCCCCGTGTGTGATCGATTACAGCCCCGTCGTTTTGAAGTACAGAAAGCTGTTTCTCTCACTCCGACTCTATTGACTCCCGATCAGACAATGACGTTCAGTCTCTTCAGTGGCGACCGAAGAAAATACGAACTAAATTGATGCGATTTTGCTAAAATTACTGCGGTTTTTTTTGTTTTTGAGTACGACTAGTACGATGCAATCAGGTATTTTAGTTTAATAACTTTGTTGATTTGGTAATAGCTGTAATTCAAGTGTTGTTTGCAGGAGAAGTATATGTATGGTGTTTATATGACGTGAATTGCATTTTTGCAGTGAACTTATTGTGTGTTAATTTGATTTCATTAGTTTGTGGTCCTGGAGTCTTCTCCAGCTCTATTTTCCCCTTGCCGTTTTTTGTAATTCAAGTGTTTTCTAATTCATCTTTAACCACAAGAAGAATGGTTGTGAAATATGTGAAAAATAGAGTTTTAAGTGGTTCAAATTTTTGATGAACAGTTCAGAAACTCGGGTATCTTGCTTTGTTAAGCATATAACTTAGCAGTATAGCTCAAGAGTGCCCGGCTTTTATTTTTTAGTGTTGATGGTATTAGAATTGAAAGGAAA
>CAIGRS010280643.1:0-15180 GCA_903798395.1 Fraxinus floribunda
AAAAAAAACCATTAATTATTTCAACATGAAAACTGCGTGCATGTTAAATTTCGTACTATAGAACATGGGTTGACATGATTTTGAGCAAAAAGATCATTTTTTACGTATCAAATTAATCCAACAAAGAAATAAAAAAGAGAGAAGCAACTCCACATAGAACAAAAATAAATCATCAACATTTTCCGGAAATGGTCAGCTAAACAAACAGTAAAATGACTTACACTTTAATAGCACCCAACTTAAAGAATGGAAGAAGCAGATGAAAATTTTAAGGGTTTTTTTTTGGCAGACGGGTTTCTTTTTGGTGGAATGTGGAGAGTTTCTTGAAGGTGATTTGATTTGTAAACAGTCAGCTAATTTCATATTTTCCATTTTTTAAAATTGTCATTTTTTAGCACTTTTCGGATTTGGCCCACAATTCAACGTGAGGGTGCTATATTGCGCAGGCTGCGCATCCTAAGATCTACGTGGCCATTGACAAGAGGCTAATATGATATTAAATAATAACTACAATTATATGAATAATTTAATATTACTTCTCATTTAATCTATCATCTAATACCACGTAATATTATAACCCGAGTAAAGTTAAATATCATTACTCTTTATAATTTGACAGTAAAATTCACATCCCTTGTTTGAGCCCATTAAAAAGCAATTTTTTTCTTTTTTAAAGAATGTGGTTAAAAATGTGAAGAAAAGTTTAGGATTTATTTATAAAATTATATTATTAAAAGAATTTATGACTAAAAATGATTTTAGGAAAAAAAACTAAATTTTAAATAATAAGACTCAATCAAGGCTTCAACTTATACTGCATTGTTTTAGATGCTAAAATAAAAAAATAATAATAAAAAATAAATAAATAAAAAATTAAACAATGAGTATTTTGTATCAGTTAGGTCTCGAGATTTTGGATGTCTTGTGTGAAGCTCTAAAAAAGTGAAGTATGACGTTGTAATGTTTCAGTCACAAAATCATTTATTCATTAATCGACTTTATTTTATAAATCTCTAAATAATTTGTAACAAAAACAAAAAATAAAAATAAGAATGAATCTAGATCTCGAAATTATTCAATGGCCTATCACGTTTCTCGCCATTTGATAATAACGAGTAAAAAAGTTGAAGAGAAACATCTAGAAATATTAAATTTAGGACCCTTAATTTCCTAATGAAAATTGTAGGACATAGTATCAAGATTATCCCAAGTTCTTGGATTATAAATGTTGGAGGGAGTAGATCTATTCTCAATTAACTTAATATATATTAGTTTTCTTGTGTACTTTATCATCAACATATTGTTTGGGAGATTTTTTTTAAAATTTCCAAAATCATTTTAATCACACATTCCATGTGACTAGTAACTTTTTAAGTACAGATTTTTATAAATAATAAAAAAAAATCCATTTGGAAAAATCTCACCCGAACAAACACTCTTTTTTATTGTTTCAAGTGAGTCCTAGTTCTTCCTCATGAGTTTAGATGATCTTGTTAATGAAAAAACTGTTGGGGAAAATATGATTGCACCGAAGTTGGAGACGAACGTACCAAGATTGCAGTAACAATTTACGTACTTGAGAACAATGAACTAAACTTGATTGTTATGAAATGATCATCGAAAACATGAACGCTTAAACGCTGTCCTCAAATAATATTTGCCCCTTACGGATTGAAATTGATGCTTGGAGGTTTTCCGGCAAATGATTTAAAGGATTGAACAAGCCTTAAAATGAATTAACACTTAAGCAATAAGTGTAATTCACCAAAACTTAAGAATACTATGAAAAATTATTAAATNTTTTCATGTGCCAAACCTTGAACATCAATGTCCTGTTTATAGGCCAAGTTCAGATGCACGAAATAGTGCAAAAAACAAGTGAAAAGGCATCGATTTCAAAAATCAAAGGGTAAAAAACGGTCGAAAATTTGTACCATGCGGTCGCATGGTTCATTCATAATTTTTTTTTTCCTTTCCATTCCAAATTCTCTCTTCTTCCTCTCAATTCAATTGTTGAACAATATACAACAAAAACTAGCAAAAACTTTATAAGCTCGATAAACTTATCTTGTTTTTTTCAAAAAAAATGTGCACCATCAACCAAACGTAAATGCTTATTGCATAATACAACAATTAAATTCACACATCACTTTCCACTTGCTAATCCGCTATGGAGAAACTTGAAGTTTAATTTTGTTCAATCCGATGAAACGCGTTAGTCAAGTTTTCGATTTGGTTGACATTTTTCCCGTAGAAGATTCTACGACATAACTCCTTATGAAACTATCGGGGATCTTCACATTTCGTGTTCTTGTCCTAGAGCCGATGTGGCTCCTCGAACTTTTACTTTGACTCATTACTTCACAAGGAAAGACCCTCCTTCTAGTGTCAAATTATTGGTGTCAAAAAGTGACGTGGCACCTCTTGATTCAACTTAAATAAAGTTAAGAAAATTTGAAATGTAGCTAGGTCGGACTTATGCTTTGTCTGAGCTCAAAGGTAGGTATGCAAGTGTAAAATTCTATTGTTATGAGAAAATTTGAATTCACGTGTTAGATGAAAGTTGGTCCTCTTTTTTATAGGGGAGGAATTACGACTATCAACCCCTTGGTCATTCCTAGCCACAGTAGCAATCTCGATTCATGTGCCGCTTGCCACGTCAAGGATTTTGATCGGTGGATAAAATTATAATAAAATTATATTACATGCAATCCAAAAGCTTTTCCTTTAATTTTAACCATACATTCTCTATCAATTTACTATTCTAAAATGCATTCTAATAAAAATAGGGGGGAGAGGGGGGGTTCAAACAGGCCCTAGATTTTATAATCTTGAGAGATGAGCGACCTAGCCATCTGTGTCACAGGATTGAGGAGGAAGCAGCCAGGGTGTTGGAAGTAGATGAGAGTGGAGGAGGGAGGAGATCGACAATTTATAAATGTAACCAATGCTCTAACTCCGGATGATGAGATTGGATGAAAGGATTTCCCGTTTGCAAATCCTTCATGTTAAAGCAATGGGAGAAAAATTCAATCGGGATGGAATTTAATTTACAAAATTGTCACACTGGTTTATATTTTTCTTAATACTAGGAAAACAATGTACATTCGAGAGAATAAAGTCAGGGATAGTGGGGTGGAACCGATATGGGAGATAGAAAGACTAGTACCATTTCCAAGACTAATATCATTGGGACCCTTGTATTCTTGATGAAGTGCAAGATCGGAGACACTGAAGATAATGTGGTGTGAGGCTCTATAGTTAACAATTCCGTTATCGACAAATGAGTGGCAGGAGGCATCAGGAGAAGTATCATAAGAATGCGAAGAAGGGATCGTCGTTTGTGGAGGGGTAGGCTGAAAAGGGCAGTCTCTGAGGTTGAGAGCCACTGGAGTTCGAGCTATGACTGTTAGATTGTCTATGATCCGAAAGAGCAGACTAAGTATCATGAATAGATGGAGTCCGATTGATAGGCATGACTTAGTGTAATGAAGGTATGTCTCATGATCGATGAGTTTTTCAAACTTCTAAAAGGGAATGGAGGAGTCTCGGGTATGAAGCGCTGCAACAACTCCCTCGTAGGTAGGACAAGAAACACGAGTACAATAGATGAATAGGTCAGAATCATTGGGAGAACCAAGGGTGGATAATTCGTCGACCAAGATTTTGATTTTGAGTTCAGCAATTGGTTAGATTCCACAAGTTAATTGGGATAGCTTGTCTTTAAGGTGAATAATATGAGGTTGAGACCATTTGACGAAGATGTGATCAAGACGGGTCCAAGATTTTTGGGAGGTAGCTGAAGATGCAACGAAAGGAGGAGAAAGACGAGGTTTGGAGCTTGGACTGTGTCAATGTTGATAGTTTTGTTAGGGGAGGAGAGGTTCCGTTGACCTCAAATAATACGCCAACAAAATCCTAGCCACTTCCATCAACGTAAACATCATCTGCACACTGAAATATCTTGTTAGGAGGCAAAGACCGTTGGTCGAGAAAAAAGTTCGGCGACCGTTTGCACTACGACGGTTAAGTCAACAATTAGACAAGAGAAATATGAGTGCAAGAGACAGGAGGTGGATTTTGTTAGGATTACAGAACATACCTTATTGTGAATGAAACTGACATATAATCAAGAAAATATAAATGAGTCAATTGGTTAATAGGCCGAGCCCAAGATACAATTGTTTAGTTTAATAAGTCAAATCCAATGAATAATCAATGTCACGAAATTTATAAATGTAACAATAGTTCCCCAAGTTTGAAATATAATCTGTCAAGTAGACGAAGTCTTACAAATTGCCTCAAAAATATGAATAATTCTAATAAGCGAGGACTTATAAATTGTTTTGAAATATACATCAATCCCAAATGTATGAGGATTTACGAATTGTCTCGAAAGTATCCGTGCGAGCCTGAATCAGCGAAGACTTACAGATTGCCACGAAAGATGTTACATACAATTTTGCAAAATTTCGATAACATCTATTCTGTAATATGGACTAAACCAACATATAGTACACTACAATATATCCACTCCTAATGACAATAAAATGAATAATTACATATCAAATCTCTTCGAGATATAATATGCAAAGAGCTTATTATGTATTATAACAGGTCATATGCTTGCACAACTTAGTTTAATAATAGTGCTATAATGAAGCAACATGTTGATAATGTAAATAACGTGACATACATGCTGACAGTAATGAAAATAGTGTCGTACCATGCTAGCAGCTATGGTGTAATGATACAAAGATACCATTATCACATGTTCCATTGAGAAAGCTTATAAGATTGAAGTCACAGTGAGGAGTAAATTGGACTTTTCAGAAGGAGTAGTTGTAGAATGTTAATCGAATAGTTGTGTGTTGGGCATTGATTTGAACAATGTGTTTATACATGGTTTATATTAGAAATAAATTTTAAGTGGTTGGACATTTTTATTCTCCAACTTCAAGTCCCATTCCATTTTATATTAATGTCGACATTTTATATCACACGGAGACCAAAATCATATGGATTACGCCACTTTGTTAGAAAAAATTGACGTCATAGTGACAGTTGAAGTGGTGACAAAAGAATAAATGAAAAAGCTTATTGTGTTCTTAACTGTCATGTCACCTAACATTATGAGTCTGTTTGGTAACAATTAAAATTGAAAATATGTTTGTTATTGAGTCCCACCCGTCTAATAAAAATCAACAATAACGACTTATTTTTCAATTTTAATCCGATTTTAATCTCTACCAAACAGGCTCTGTATCAATTTTTCTGTCAAACTTATTTGATAATGTAACAAGATTGAATTCATATATTTAAGTTTGGACGTTGAACCTCGAGGGACCCCTAACAACATCGACATCATGTAAAAGGTTGGGGTACAGTCCTGACCGTGCTAAAGATTCTAGAAACCGAAAAATGGCGGCGAATTTTGTGTAATGGCTTTGAGAATGCCTGGAAGTGCAGGACAAAAACATTGCTCGTCCACAACTTCCTCCCCCAACCCACCACCACACACAGTCTCTGTAAAAGTGTCCGTGAAATGAACCACCAAAGTTCTCAAAACCCAAAGATGAACGCTCTTCTACAACCCCTTCTCAAACCCCAAGCCACAGTTCAAGCTTCTACATATGCAACCACCACCACCCACAGTCTCTGTAAAGTGTCCGTGAAATGAACCACCAAAGTTCTCAAAGCGCAAAGCTAAACACCCTTCTACAACCCCTTCTCAAACCCCTAGTCACAGTTCAAGCTTCTACATATGCACCCATTTTCCAGTTCTTGACAGGCAAAAACCTCCTCAAACAAGGCCAACAAATGCACGCTCACATGGCCCTTCGCGGCCTCCGCCCCACTGCTTTCCTTGCTGCCAAAATGGTCGCCATGTATGCTAGCTCCGGGGACATCTCCTCTGCCTCATACATGTTCCACGCCACTGAAAATCCGTCTCCCCTTTTGTTTAATTCAATTATTCGTGCATTTAGTTTGTATAAATTATCTGAGAAGACAATACACATGTACGCACAAATGCATTCTTTAAATTTACGCGGGGATAATTTTACTTATCCGTTTGTTTTGAAGTCTGTTACGGACCTGTATTATGTTCAGTTCGGGAAATGCATTCATGGATTGAGTTTAAAAGATGGGTTAGAGTTTGATATATATGTAGGGACTTCATTGATTGATATGTATGTGAAATGTGGTGAATTAGGCGATGCACATAAATTGTTTGATGTAATGCCTCTTAGAGATGTGTCATCTTGGAACACATTGATTTCGGGGTATATGAGAGATGGGGTTATTGATTTGGCTAAAGAATTGTTTGAGAATATGCCTAAGAAGAATATTGTGTCATGGACTAGTATGATTTCAGGGTACACACAGAATGGGTTGGCAGGCGAGGCATTGAGATTGTTTGATGAAATGTTGAGCAATGACTCAGAGGTGAAGCCCAATTGGGTGACAGTTATGAGTATTTTGCCTGCTTGTGCACACTCAGCTGCACTTGATCGGGGGAGGAAGATTCATGCTTTTGCTAGGGAGAAAGGTTTGGACTCTCATCCTTCAGTGCAAACGGCACTCGTGGGCATGTATGCAAAATGCGGTAGTTTGGCTGATGCACGATGGTGCTTTAATAGAATAAAATTGAATGACAGGAATTTGGTTGCTTGGAATACAATGATATCTGCTTATGCTTCTCATGGGCATGGTTTGGAGGCAGTTTCAACATTTGAGGATATGATAAGAGCTGGGATTCAGCCTGATGGCATTACATTTACCGGATTGTTATCAGGATGCAGTCATTCTGGTCTTGTGGATGTGGGGTTAGAATACTTCGACTCCATGAGTACAGTGCACTTTGTGGAACCAAGGCATGAACATTATGCTTGTGTTGTAGATCTTTTGGGCCGTACTGGGCAGTTAGTGAAAGCCTATAACCTCATTTCTCGGATGCCAATGCAAGCAGGCGCAAGTATTTGGGGCTCCTTACTGGCTGCAAGTAGAAGTTATCGTAATCTGGAGATAGCTGAGTTAGCTGCTAAAAAGTTGTTTGTTTTAGAACCAGATAATAGTGGAAACTATGTTGTGCTCTCAAATATGTATGCTGAAGCTGGCATGTGGGAAGAAGTGAATCATTTAAGGGTTCTTTTGAAATCACAGGGCGTAAAGAAAAATCCTGGTTGCAGTTGGATTGAGATCAATGGGAAAGCTCATTTGTTTCTTGGAGGAGATATATCCCATCCACAATCCAAGGAAATTTACAGGCTATTGGAGGAACTGCCTGAGAAGATAAAGGCAGCTGGTTATGTACCAGATACTAGCTTTGCATTGCATGATGTCAGTGAAGAGGAGAAAGTGTATACCCTTACAACACACAGCGAGAAATTGGCAATTGCCTTTGGGCTTCTTAATACAAGCCCTGGCACAGTTCTCCGAATTACCAAGAATCTTAGAATTTGTGGAGACTGTCACACAGCAATCAAATTCATTTCAAAAATATATGGACGAGAGATAATTGTGAGGGATGTGAATCGCTTTCATCATTTTAATGATGGATTATGCTCTTGTGGAGACTACTGGTGAACTATGGGTTATACCCCCTTGTGCACCAGTGTTTCAGGCACAATTCACAGCTGTTCAAAATTGCTGGGCTTGTACCCAATGCGTGATATTTGCTAACTTGTAGCAAATGATGACTTTCGGATCTTGGTATTTCCCGTATAGATGGTAAACCATGCCAATTCTGTGGCCGTAAGGGAAGAATTTAGTCCAGCCCTAATGTAACATGGAATAAAGGACATTAGAAAGTAGTGTATTCAACTGACTAAATCACAGCCATTACCTGATTGCTGGATCAGATGCTGAAATAACTCAAGAGGTTTAATATTTAATCTAGATTGCCAGCATCTGAAATGAGTCTGGACATACTAATTTTACCATGGGAACTTCACAGCAGAAGAAATGCGAACCCTGTGCCATTGCAAAACCAAAGGATGGCGAAAATTCTTCCATTCAACTCCAGTGGATGGGTACTCAGCTTTGCCTTCACAACAGTATCGACTATCGAGTATGTATCTTGCTGAAAATTTTACACTTAGTTATGCAACTGATTCCTTTTGAATGCCCTTTTTTGCTTTGGTTTTAGGTATGACTTCATTTTTAAATCTGTCTTCATTGTTTCTTTTGCTGGTTGGGGGAGGTTTTCCTTGACTGAAAGGAATGATCTAAAGTATCCATGAATCTGATTCAAAAATCTATTAGTTCAAACTTAAATGCTAAATATTTCAAGAATTTGGTGTCTGGTGAAGTTTTGAGTGAATCCCAACTGCTGTGACCATGGAAATGTTCTTGTTATGAAAAGATTTTGATGATTCAGGATTTAAGATTTTCCCAGGAGACAATTCTTCCATAAGCATTTGGGAGTATTATGTGTCAAAGTTGATAATAAGCTACGTAAGGTTAAGGAATACTTTCTAGATAATTAAACTTTTTGCTTGAAAGTAACAAAAAGGTAACATTTTTAAACCTGAAAGTAACTAACAAGAAATTTTAAGCTTAGCCAAACATGCTCGAATCATCTGAGTCTAATTTTCATATTAGTCTTCCATTTCGTCAATCTTTTTCTTTTTCCTTCACCCCGTTCATCAATGGACTGTTCAAAGTTGTACTTTGGAAAGGGAAATTATTGATATAAGGTCGAAAGCCCCAGTGCTAAACTAATTTTTGGTTACCCTTGTTCAAAATTTAGGACTCTTTACTGTTGTAAGTTCTTTAAATTGTCTTCAAACTTCAATGTGACATTGGATTTTCCGTGTTAATTGCAGGTGTGGTACGAATTTTTCCTTGGATGGCAAAGCATATTCAATTGTTGTGTTTATATTATTTTTGGTGAATTAATATCTTGATGTTGCTCTCGTATTATAAGTAAAACCATTTTTCTTTTTGTCTGGTGGACTCTTTTCTTTGGATAAAAGAACCATGTCGGATTAATGATTCAATAAATTCATTTGAGTCATTACTGTGTTGATCTAGTTGAGTCATTAAGTTTCAACCTTTCTTAGCAGTTGGATCCCTTTCACTTTTGTAGCAGTCGAGTCCCTAGTGAACAATTTCCATCCATTCGACTATCAAACAGTCGTGTGCAATGCACAAGAAACACATTGCTCCCATCCCCATCTTATAACTCGATTCCCTACCTACATCCACCTTCCACTATCATCCGACTAAGCTCTCCCATCGGCCACCGCATCTCAGGCCCCCCGACTGATTCTATCATAGAAGTCGACGATAGACAATAACTACCCTTCGAACACAGCTTACAACTTTCATTGTACTGTGCTCTCCAAAGAGCAACTCTTCCCAAAATCTCACTCAAAAGGTATTGAGTTGGAATCTCATTTTAACTAAGGATTCTTGTGGTTCTGGAGGTTCCAACTTCGGGAAAATCAGGAACGGCCTGCTTTCTCCCCTTTTTCGTCCGATTTTTTGTCTTAAGAACACTGGTTTTAAGAATAAATAGTTGCCCTTCTCCCTTCTCAAGCTTCTAAGTTAAAACCTAGTGGATAGGGATTCTTTGTTCCGAGCTAGCTTTCTCTCTCACTTGTTTTGTTTAACTTTTACCAACTTCATTTCCTTTTCTCTAAATATGTTACTATTGATCCCATACATTAACTTCGTACCAGATTGTTGAAAACCTCTCTTTGAAATCCTAGATCCTATGTCCCCCTCATCATCATCTACGGCGGATCATCACTTGAGTCATGCCAATCTTATCTATTTACCCAGTACCCACCCCACCCCAACCAAGCCTCCTGACCCTATCTCAACCCACGCCCAACGAACATATGCTGATGTTGTGGAAAATGATGAAGAATAAGAAAAAAAACCAGAAACTTTGAATCCACCAAAAAAGGGTTTGAACATGATAATGAATCGATGTCCTCAAACGATATTTGCCACCACCGGAATGAGTGCTTGAAAGCTTTAATGGCAAATAGTTTGTAGAAGTAAACAAACATTAATTCAAGTTCAAATCAAGCAATATGAACTTGAAATAACAACTTTATAAATCTGAGTTTGATCTTTGATTTGGATGCAAGTGTAAATATTTGATGTTAATGATATGTTTTCCAACATGAAACCATCCATGTATATAAAACATCAATCACCATTCATGAAAGGATACCAAAATCAAGCTAAAGAGGTGTGAAAACAATAAAAACGTCACCAGAAAATTTAAACTCAACAGTCAAAATTTTGAACTGGGCTATCGCCCGGGTCAATTTTCTGTATTCTCCATTTTTTTCTTTCGGTTATTTTCGCACTTAGTTAAAGTTTTCACATGGATGTTTGATCGTTCCAAATCATTTATCATTATATATTGCAATAATATTACAACAGACGCTGTAGCGGGGACAGAGTGCATAGACGAAAATTGGGGAGTAGCTGGCTTAGAAAATTTACCATAAAGGAAGGGTCATTTTATAGCTTTCACAGTAGATCCAAACGTCTATCAGGAATGTATTAACCTATGCCAACATTCACTGATTAGCCAAGTGTAGGGGTAGCAATGGATCACGGCAGCTTGGCTCATGTCACAAACTAGTTCAACCTTATATATTCGTTTCACAGTAAGTACAAGTACTGATACTTTAATGCATCATTTGAGTTGATCCAGCTTTCACTCGATCAACTCAACTTAATGGTTGAGTTATAACAAGAAAATGAATATATCGAGTCCCAAAATTCAACAATTCAATCAACAAACTTCTTTCACCCAATCAGTAGAAAACCAAAACATAGACACAATAATCTTTTTCTCTTTTACGAACGGTAAAATTTCGTGCAATCACTCGCCAAGAAGTTCATATAACAAGTCCCTACAAATCATTAGGCCTTAGTAGATTCCTTCTTATCACACAACTGGATTGTACTGAGACATTCAATGCAGAGTCCCAAAATTTGTAGCATAGATATAGCCCCACATCACTTCACTATCCAACACAAAAAATTATGAATACACAACTTATTCAACTTATTTTTCCTAAAGTTGATTAATATGGATGAATACAAAACGGCCATTCAATAACAACAAACAGCAAAAAAGGACAAAAATAGTATCAGTCCAACACTACTTTTGCATTCCATTCCTTTCCATGGCAGAAATTGATTAGTTAATTCACTTGGACAACGATAGTAACAAATTCAGTCTTATTTCAAATAAAATGGTCGAATAAATGAATTATTTTCATGAATTAGTGTTAAAAAAATCCAAATAAATGAAAGTATCTTTTATTTTTTAACATGTAGACTCATAAGTTAAAATAAGCACTCATTTTACCAAGCTCGTGAAGTTTCAGGCAAGAAAGATGCATAAGAAGAACCTTTCCTTGTTCTTAGGCTTTTTATTCATGGCATTGGGTTTCTGCTCTTAGTAATCATGACTTTCTCTTGTCATCATTATCAAACTTGAAATTATTCACCCACCCAACCCCACCCCCAGGCCACCACATGGTTACACATGACACATTTAAAACCAACAAAGCCACCTATATATTGGATCTCAGCACCCCAATAAATATTCATCACACACTTCCCATTTAAACATATCACATAGAGCAAAATACACAAAATTTCCTTGTTTCATAGTAAAATTGTACACAAAAAACTTCCAAGAATGTGTATTAGTCCCACAGATTGGATACCATCACAAAATCTTCAAGTTTCTTTGCAAAAACGACCTAAGCGGTCTAGGGTTCGCATACACAACCTCGCAAGGTAAACTAACATCGTTCGTGTATAAAACTACAAACATCCATTAATTTTCATTCGGTATACTTCTTTCTTGCTCTTCTGCATATCGTGCTCATGTATAAAAAGGAAAGACATCCCTTTTTCATTTGGAATATATTCTTCTTTCTTGTTCTTTCGCATTATAAGGTAAACTAATTGCGTTCTTGCATAAAACAGACTTCCTTCTTCATTCGAAAAACTTTTTTCTTGCTCTTTCAATTCGTCCTATTAATGCATGAACATGTTATGTGTTGCAGAAGGAAGCAACGGAAAGAGAAGATTGACAAGGATATGAAGCTTAAGAACTTGAAGCTTTACATGGAGAATATAAGTATAATAGAAGAAAATGAAAAGTTGAGGAAAAAGGCTACTCTTCTGCATCAAGAAAATCTTGCTTTAATGTCTGAGTTTCAAAACAGATTTTCTAAGCATGATCGTGTCAACAAGGATGAGTAGAAGAACACCATGCATTGATCGACTTCTTGTGGTGAAAACCTGTATAGACTATCACGACACGAGGTCTTTTCCTGTAGTCGATGTAATCATAATTTTTCTTTTTTATTGTCTACTAGAAATTATTTATTTTCTTCTTGTCCTGCCTCATCTGTTTCTATTGACTTTTCTTGTTATGTTGGATTAAGAAAGGGAATATCAAATTATCTGGCAAATTTGTGCAACTATAATTCTTCTCTTGTATGTACAAAAACTTAACAGGTTAGAAGTATTATTATCATTATTATTATTATTATTTTGGCTTTTTTTTCCTTAATTTATTAATAATATTTCTTTAGCTTTGACATTTTCTTACAGGTTTTTTTATTTTATTTTATTTTTTTTTCTAGAAGAGATTTTGAGAAAGGTATTTTAACTTAGCTTCCTCTAAAAAAAAAATTCTAGTCAAACAAAATATTTTCAAAAAATTATTCAAATATGTTCAAAATACTTCTTAATCTTAGAAGTTGCTTTTGATTTTTCAAAAGCCACTCAAACGAGTCCTAAATAGTTTTCTTAGAGTACCTTCAAGAAACTCCGTTTTTTATAAAATGAATTTTGGAATTTAGAAAGCATTTGTAAAACTAGAGAGTAAAATTTTTTAAATATTCAAACAGTCTCTTCGTCTTTATTACTTAATTTTACTACTCGCGGTATGTATTTATTATTTTTTCTGTATTTTATTTTCCAAAGTTTTCCTCCAAACTATATATTGTTTTCTCCATTTTCTTTCTATAAAATTATTGAATGGCCAATATATGGAGCATTGAAAATTGAAATATTTTGAATGCATTTTATTATAGAGGATGAATTTCTATTTTAAAATATTACGGAGTATAATTTTAATGATTGAATATTTAAAATAGAGAGTATTTCACTTTAAAGATGCTATTAGTGCTTATCAAATTCGAAATCGAGAATTGAATAAATCAAAATTGTATAGTGTGCTTCTAATAGATCCACTCGACCAAGCATTCAATAAATTTTAGATTAGGACAAACAAGCAATAATGCCTTTGATGACATATGTGAAAAAAAAAATCGAAAAAAATTATAATAATGTTTTGTCCAAAAGCTTAATCCGCCGGCCAGTTGTATTTTTAAGGTTTTTCTTTAATAATCATAATGAGGCAACAAAATCAACAAAAGATAACTTTCCGGAAAGTCTAAGGCTGTTGGCTCGAGGATCTTTCTTTCAATTTTTGTAAGTGCACACGCGTCTTTAATTACTGCACCCGTTTGATGTCCATTATTTGTTCAAAATAATATTTTAAATAGTGATTTTAAGGAGAATATGTGGTTAAAAAATATAATTTTCTTTTTAGTTTATTATGTGAATGTGTGGTGATTAATAAATATATAGAAAAAAGAGTTTTAAATAATAGTTGTCAAACGGGGGTTTAATTATTTCATTTTCAAGCTCAATATTTAGCTCATGTTTATCTCTGCTTAAAACAATATTTCCTAATTCTCATACTTATTTTCAATTACATTTACACAATAAAATATTTTATAGTAAATTCAAATTTTTTTCTCTACTTTTTAACCGTGCATTCTCATAAAAAAAATAATAATAATAATAACTATTCAAAATTTCATTTTTTCAAAATAATGGCCATGACAACCATTATTTGGGAAAAATGAAATTTTGAATAATGATTTTTTGAAAAATATGTAATTAAAAAGATGATTAAAATGAATATGTAAAAAAATATTTTTGAAATAATAGCTGTCAAACATAAGTTAATTTTCATATTGTAAATTAGTCCAATTATATATTTTAATATTCAATTTATTTAGCCCCTATTTGGTGGCAATTTTTTAATTTTGGAAAAAAAAATTGTTTTGAATAGTGAATTTTTGGAGAATATGTGATTAAAAAATAGGAAAAGATTTTGAATTTACGTATAGAATATTTTATTATGTGAATGCGTTTTTGAAAATATTTATATAGAAAAAAGAGTTTTGAAAGAATGTGGCACAAACATGAGCATAATGTTAAATAATACTTGATAAGCTAGACTGCATGTTAATAATTTCAAGATGAAAATAAATAATTTAGTAAAATATCTTATTACAAGGATAGATGCTTTGCCTTTAGTGAAAAAATAATCTTTTAAAATAAATTTACAATAGATTAATCATTTTTTCATAATCCATAATATTCTCTCTCCATGATGAAAAAAGTTTCTCCTTTCATTTTTAAATTTCTCAACTATATATCTATAGATTATATGGAATTGAAAATAAAATAGACACGAGAAAATGATATAGCTATTCCATCAAGAACTTGCAATAAATACACACTTTCTATTTCTTTTTGCAGATTTTCAATTTTCTTATCGTTCTCGCTATCCCTTCCAAATTCAGCATCACAACATAAACTAATCGATAAAGTGCATATCCGATGAGCAATATTAAGCAAGCCCCGGTTTGATGGTCATTATTTGAGAAAATAATGTGAGTTTTGATTATTAAAACAATTAATGTTTAAAAAATAAGAAAACATTTTGGACTTGTACGCAAATTATTTTATTGTATGAATGTGATTGAAAATGAGTAAGTAAAAAAATAAATTTTCTAATAATGGCCATTCAACATGGGTTTATTAGATCGAGATCGTATAACAAGCAAGATTTTCATTTTCTTTGCTTTTGTCAAGAGTGATAAATAACTTTTTATAATTTTAAAAGTACAAAAATCTATCTTCTTGCAAAATGAGCTCAATCAGAAAATACCCTTTAAATTCAAGATAGTACAAACCCTGACTTTTAATAAAATAATAGAGTAAATAATAGAGTAGCAAGTCAACTACAAAACCAAGGAATTCTATTAAATATTCAGTATAAATTGATTATTAGGTGTATTTCAAGAACTATCTAACACTGGTCCC
>CAIGRS010280651.1:0-19938 GCA_903798395.1 Fraxinus floribunda
ATGTTGCTGTCTTATTCAAGAAAATTAGTTCGGTTTGATTGGCTAGCCATCCGGGATTAAGGAGGTTAGAGCCTTAGAGTTAGAGGTATAGATTGGGTTGGGCAGAATTTGAATTGTATTAATTAGTTTGGGCTTTATCTTTGGACTGAGATAACTAAAAGAAAAAAAAAAATTGAGTCCAAAAAAAAAAATTTAGCCCAAAAGCCCATATGAAGGGTGGGGGTCGAACGTGTCCACCGCCGGAACGTATGAAAATGTACGAGAAACACAATATTAGACATTTGTCTCTATGAGTTCCTAAAGGTGCTGTGAATTCTGCCACGTGTCCTTTTATTTTTAAAGTTTACAGGGGGAGTATATTTGTTTTTTGAATAAAAAACACAGTACGTCACTCAATTTATAGAAAAGAATTATCCTAGTCACTAATTTTTACATTGTTTCAATTTAATCATTCAAGTTTTAAATTTGTTTCATTCAAAATAATTTTAACGAAAGATCTTATAAAGTACTAACGGTATTAATGACCATTAATACAAATATGTCACATGTTCAAGTTTGGTGATAATTATATTTTTTGCACTTATTTCGACTATGTAATGTAGACTTTTTGGCTAAATTCGAAGCATTTCTTAATTTTTGCTTACAATTTATTAACTCCCTTGCTTGATATTTCAGGGGTAAAGTGGCAAGAAAATGAGGTGCTTTCGCGTTTTTGGTTGCAATGAAAAGCCAAGCATGAAGTTGAAAAGATGAAATAAAACACAAAATTCTCTCTCTGATTGCATCAATTTGAGTTTCTTGAGCATGAAAACAAGGAAAGAATTCAAGAGCATTTGGAATAATTCTAGAGTTTAAGATTATTTCTTTTTCATTTTCTTCTATGATTTGAAATCCATGTAATGCACTCTCAATCTAATTTATATTTTTGTGATTCAAAGATGCTAGGTTAAACTTATTCACTCTAGGATGATTATATAAAAACCCTATTTGATGTTTTAAAGTCTTAGTTCAAGAATTCTACTTTTTTTTTTTTTTTTCAATTCATGTTTGGCTAATTGTTTGCTAACTAATAATCGAGTTTCCATGATTGACCACTTGAATATTTTCAAGAGGTCTAATATAGGTTTCAACACATTTTTGGCAAATAACATAACATTAAAGTCAGTAGAGGATAGAGATACACACATATGCTTTGCACAATTCTTGATTGGATATTATAGTTTTGAGCGTGTTTTGCGGTTTTACATATTCGTAATTTTCATAAAGTTATAGGAAGTTCTTATATAGAAATAGATTAACCCTATTAGAGAGACATCGTTAGTCATATTTGGAACGTTGAATGTAAACGCAAAAATGAATTGGTCAAATTACTGGAATTTGAGAATCAAAACAGAATACTTCATGGATTTAGAATCATAGTGCTCTTCAATTTCAATTTTGTATAATACTTACTCACTACATAATTTTACTTTGCTTTCATAAAATTGATAAATTAGTTTAGTACAAAACATCAAAATCATTGATATCTTTCAAAACTATCCAATTTTTGTGGAACATAATTCGACTCTCTACTTTATTACTTTCCTACAATATTTTAAACTTGCGAATTTTAGTGAAGAGTGCGAGTATTTTTATTTTTTTTCACTTAAATGAAAAAAAAAAAAAAAAGTAAAAGAAACTAGAAAAAATTAAAAGAATTCAAGAAAAGACAATAGATAAGTGCAAAAGAGGACGTTTTTATTTTATTATTTCTGATCCAAAAGAATTCTTTTTAGAATGTACATTTCTTGGTCCTAAGTGACTTGCTTAGTTATGTGTTTTATGTCAAGACAAATCTGGTTTTACAAGATGTAAAGTGGATTATCTCGACTCTTTTGGCGACATGTAATGACTCTTTTGCTAAGCTTTAAATAAGCTAACATATTTGTGCACTTAAGTTAAATGAGAACTATTTCGTCATCACTCGACTTTTTAATTATTTAAAAAATACTCAATCTACTCATTTAAGGGCTCTAATAGTTGATAAGATGGTCGCATATTTCAATTTTGTTAAAAAATAGGGGAACGTTAACCTTGGATCATGAACTGTTAATTCGAAATGACTCAAATCACTGTATACTTTTCGAGGTGATCTCACTCCTTAAAACCACCAAAGAATTCATAGAAGATAAAAGAAAACTATCTAAGCACAAAGTAATCGGTGCACAATATTGAAAATAACTAACAAATAAAACTCGATGAAATATTTTGATAAGGACCACCTTGATTTTTAATAAGTTTGACATTTAATTATAATAATCTTATGGCATTAATTATTAATTCATTTCAAACCAAATCCATATTAATCAGGATTGTCTTCTTTGTTATTTTCATATTCAATACTCTGCATCAACTGTGTCCATTGGCATTGGATAGAATTAAGAGGTTGACCAATGCTAAAAGCTTGCTAGAAAATAAATTATTTATTTTCATATCAATTGTCACACTTGCAATTCAAAATTAGAACGAAAAAATAATTTAAAAGAGAGCTCGTGATACGACGGCCCATCAGAATATACTTTGAATTAATACATAACGATAAGGAACTATCGGTCCCCAGCCTATTTATCTAGTAGAAAATTAGTCCCCGATCTTTAAAAAATAACGTATCCATCTTCAAATTTTCTTTATATCTACATTATCAATTTTCAATAGCAAAATTTGTTCAAATACATGTTAAATCGTCGTATTATGCTCTCATGTCTAATTTCATGAAATTTAGTTTTGGTTCACGACTTGTGTCAGTTGCTTCAAAATTGGAAGTGTGAAGATTTTCACAAAGTTCATGTAACAATCTAAAGAAGATTTAAAGCATGTATGAGAAATATTTATAAACGATTTAAACTATAAATAGATAAATATGTGGATAAAAAGTAATTTGAGTATTTCTAAACATTGGTAGAGGGAGGGGTAGGCATTGAAGGTCACGTGACCTCTTTAAGTTCTTGTTCGAACTATTTTTTATTAACGAAAATAAAATCCAAATGCTTTAAAAAGAATACAAAAGATGGAGTTTTATTTCTTTGTTCTCCAATTCAAAACATACATACTTCAATTTTCAAACAAACCCCACATTTAATCAAAAACTCGTGTTCTTCTAAATTTGAGGTTTCCTAAATCTCCATTTTTATTTTATTTTTTTTTGGCAAAATTAAGGATGACAGTGTTCTTGATTTCACGGTAAATTAAACCTCCCCAATTAGCGTAATAGCTTGAAAATCAATAAATACAATCATTTTGTTTTGATTACAATCAATAAATACATCGTAATAAAATGATGTTGTAAATGAGAATAAAAGATTTTCATTACAATCATTTTGTTTTGATTTTTGTCCAACTTAATTTATGCCCAGTCAAATTAAAATGTCTTTGACTCCATCACTGCTTAAAAATATAAGCCAAACATAAGTTTATATTTATAGTAAAATTAAAGTTGGAGATCCACTTGCTTTTTCTTAAAGGTTGGGTCTAACTTACTATGGAGGCAATAGGTTAAGGACCGATATGAAAATTTTCCCGAATAAATAAATAAGACAACATGGTCAGAACTCAAAACCGTGTACTGTACAACTATCCCATGAATCACAGTTAACAAACCTAGGAATGGTTTTGGTATTGCCTCTTGTATTCATTTCTCCATCAAAAACAGTGGAATTAGAACCTGTTTTCCTCCAAAAAAAAATTAATTAAAGTTAATTCTCTTGATTCAATTTCCTAATTCACAATCTTAATCACTAGTATAAATATCCTGGATTCAAAATGTGGGTATCTCACAGAAAAACTCAAGCTTTCAGCATACAGTTTACTCACTTACAGATATCAACAAGAGCTAGAAGAAATGTCGAGCACCACAGGGCAAGTCATTCGTTGCAAAGGTGCAAAATCTACAGTCTAAATAATTTATTTTTTCTGGGTTTTGGCAATTTATTCAGTTAATGTAGTGTATTTTGGTTCAAATTATTGTTTCTTTGCTATGAAAATGCAGCTGCAGTGGCATGGGAAGCAGGGAAGCCGCTAGTGATAGAGGAAGTGGAGGTGGCGCCGCCGCAAAAAATGGAAGTCCGCCTGAAAATCCTCTTCACTTCCCTCTGTCACACTGATCTCTACTTTTGGGAAGCCAAGGTAAAATTAGTGATTCTTCTTATGAACTCTTTGCTTGTTTGGTAATATGTTAATCTGAAAAGGATTAAAATAAGAATACGAATATCTGTCCATGATCTGTCTGAGTGTGTGTCGACTCTTGTCTAGTGTTGTTCAGTCAGTGTAATAAATATGTCCTTTTAAGAACCAATGTATGTAAGTACATATAGCTTTTGCATAAATTCAATCATCCTAGTATAGGGCATCGGGCTTTTGGATGAGGTAGTTTCACACGGACCACGGTATCTCAAGAGACAAGGATCCTAGGATCAAGTCTCATTGTCACTTGTCACCCTTTTATGAATATTGTGTAGGTAATTGATCTTAGATGAAAATGTTAATCTGACCTGTACGTAAGGGGGCGTGAATTTATCTCCTTAAAAGATTAAAGTTTTGGACTGGATGGTTCAACTTCAATGACTACTACATCATGCTGAATTCATATCATTTGCAGGCCCAAAATTCTGTGTTTCCTCGAATCCTTGGGCACGAAGCAGCAGGGTATGTTGTTTAAGTTGTTTTCTAGTCCCATTGACTAAAATTCATTATCTGCTTGCAGCCTAAAAAAATAGTGGAATATTGAATCACTTTTTCTGATCATTTAGGATTGTCGAAAGCGTTGGAGAAGGCGTGACAGAACTGGCACCAGGCGATCATGTTCTCCCTGTATTCACCGGAGAATGCAAACAATGTGCTCATTGCAAATCTGAAGAAAGTAACATGTGTACCCTCCTCAGGATCAACACTGAGAGGGGAGTAATGCTTAATGACGAACAATCTCAATTCTCAATCAATGGCAAACCAATTTACCATTTTGTCGGAACATCTACCTTTAGCGAGTACACTGTCGTCCATGTTGGTTGTGTTGCAAAAATCAACCCTCTTGCTCCTCTCGACAAAGTTTGCGTCCTTAGCTGTGGAATCTCCACAGGTAAGAGATAATTGAAACCAAATTTGAAGCCCTTAATTTCTTCTAAGCGAATTATTTAGTGAATAAATTTTTTGGCTTCTTGTATAAAAGGTCTAGGAGCAACTCTGAATGTTGCCAAGCCATCAAAAGGCTCGTCAGTGGCTGTTTTTGGATTGGGAGCTGTTGGCCTTGCAGTGAGTACTCTCCTCATTTCCACAGGAAAATTTTATTTGTTCTTGTCGAATATGTTATGAGCACTTAAAACTTAATTTTGTGATAATGTCAGGCTGCAGAAGGTGCCAGATTGGCTGGTGCTTCAAGGATAATTGGTGTTGACCTGAACTCGAGCAGATTTGAAGAAGGTAAACCATTAAATCCGTATTACTTGAGAAAAAATCGTTCAGAAAGATTATCAAATAAATCAGAAACCTTTTCTAATGATTAACAACATTTCTTATTTGTTTGCAGCAAAGAAATTTGGCGTGTCTGAATTTGTGAATCCAAAAGACTATAATAAGCCAGTTCAAGAGGTTGGTAATTTTTAATGAAGTTGATCTTCAATTCTTCATGAAAAAACCTTTCTCCATAATGTTTGTTAATGTGGACTAATTGACGGTATTGGACAGTGTTTCAGGACAAAAAAAAAAGATATTCAAATCTTGTTCATTGTAACGTGTAGTTGCTTTCATTACTAACAGAACATGCTCTTATTAAAATATATAACTATTTGGTTGGATTGGTCGGTAGGTGATTGCTGAGATGACTGATGGAGGAGCGGATAGGAGCGTTGAATGTACGGGAAACATCAATGCCATGATATCAGCGTTTGAATGTGTCCATGATGTATGTTTCGAAACTCGATAGCTAAATTTATACTCATTAACTCGTGCAGAAGTATATGTAATTGCTAATAAACCTGGAACTTTGATATCAGGGATGGGGTGTTGCTGTTCTTGTGGGCGTGCCTCATAAAGATGCCGTCTTTAATACACATCCTATGAATGTTTTAAACGAACGAACTCTAAAGGGGACATTCTTCGGAAACTATAAACCGCGCTCTGATCTTCCATCAGTTGTTGAAATGTACATGAACAAGGTACGCGTTTTTCCTTTTCCTATTGAAATGACAATTTCAACTCGTAGGCTCAACCGACTGGTGACCTTATTTATTTATTTACAGGAGCTGCAACTTGAGAAGTTTATCACTCATGAAGTATCCTTTGCTGAGATTAACAAGGCGTTTGACTTGATGTTGAAAGGGGAAGGCCTTCGTTGCATAATCCGAATGGAGTGATAAAAAGTTGCGTGAAGATTTAGTACCCATTGCATGAATCTGCTTCTCTATCAGGAACTACTATTGAAAACTTCTCAACGTTCAATAATTATACAGATGTACAAGTTCTCAACTTTGTGGATGTGTAGGTTTCTTTTTCTTTTCTATTTCAGCAAACCTTACATGTCCAGAGTTTGCCTAAAAAGTCTGTTATATAAGTCATTTGTATTTTGATATGTTGTCAACTAATAAAATCTATTTTTCTAATTTATCAATTTTGTGTTTTCCATTGTTTCTTAAAAACAACATGTTCTGTCAAAAACTTGACGCGTAACCATCCTCTAATCCCACGTCTCTCTACTGTACGCGTCTGGTGGTGGTCATCGCAGGGTTCCACCAAGTGTTCTAGTTTTGATTCTTTGATAGTCAAGCGTCTTTATTTGACATAGATATTGCTATCATGATTCCACAGGAGATTTCTAGTCTGTGCAATAAACTCAGACTTGATGAAGAAGATGGACCTCCGATCATGGTTTCTCAAAATTCAATATCCAGTGGGTTTCACAAAATGGAAACATCATGGGAACAAACTTGTAAATAAAGATGGTCTCAAAAACGTGATGCCACCGATTTGGAGAACAAATTACAGCTTTCAAGTTGAACCAAAGGGTGGAAATAATATATTTCTATTCCATTTTGGTTGCATGCAGGACAGAACCAAGGTTTACACAGGTGGCTCTTTTATAAGCAGATAATCTCTAATTACTCCATATAGCGTTGGTGATTTATGCTTCATGAATTTCTCAGTTGTCCCCTTTTGGATGCACAAACTGAATGTCCAATTAGTTTGTGTTACATACTCCTGTATCCAATCTTGGAGAGAACTGTTGCTGTGGATTTGGAAGGACAGGTGCCCAGATTCCGAGTAAAAATTGACATCTCCTGTTGCGAAAGGGCCAATGTGTGTACTTGGAACCCTTAAACCAGGAATTCACCCTTCCGCTACAATGAGACTTCCTGATTTTTGCTTCAAGTGCAGTTTGATAGGACATAAAATGCACGAATGTACTGCTATTAGGTTATTTGGTTACCAATTGATTAATGTCCTCGTCAGTTTGGGGTCTGGCTTCATGTGCCCAGCCTGGTCTTCGTAGGGCTCCACAAGAGCAAGGCACTGATGCTATTTCTCTGGAGTCTTCGAAGAACAATACTGACGAGCAAGAGGAACCCTCTAAGGTTGTGAAGTCTTTTTTAGCCCCCTCTTTATTCCTCGATCACGTGTCCTCTGGTTCTATTCATACCGATAATGTGCTTCAAGGGAATTTCCGGTCTAAGGAGGGTGGAATGTATCCTCTGGCCATTTTGAAACCAGGTGTGTATAGTTAGAAGGAAGGCTTAGTGAATTCATTCAGAGTGGAGCTGGGGGATAATGTGGCTGATCTTTCTTATTTGCTTGATGAACCTATACTGGAACGAGAGCATATTCCCTCGGATGTGGTTGATCATGGGAAATCTGGAAATTTTCAGCATGTTAACGAGGGAGATAACTTTGAATACTAGAGTGATGGATGTTGAGCCCAGTGAACTAGATGATAACGTTCCTTTGACTGCAGCATTTTTATGAAACCAAAATGAAAATCTTGCTCCCGTTCTTCAGCTTCAAAAAAGTGGAAACGGCTGGGTACTCATTCTTGTCCTTCATTGTTGTGCCTCCATCATTGCTAAAAACGATTGAATCTACTGCAGTTTACAGAGATGTGGTGGAAGGGCCATTTAGGTCGAAAAAAAAGTTCGAGATGGATTCATATAGACCGTGTCAACTTCTGAAACGCAAAAATTCAGTTGTTGGAGTAGAATGATGTACAGGGATTGAGGAACACTTGCACATTGCCATCATTCGTCGTGTTTTCGTACACGTATACAAGAAAAGGGTTCTCAAATCTCAACAATGTCATTTAAAATCAAGCATTCACAGAAAGACAAATTTCTATCAGCTGAGCTCCTTACCTGTCAAACAGATCAAATGACAACAATTCAAGAATTTACTCTCAGCAACTCCAATCTTTGAAGCAAGATGTTACCTAATAAGACAACTACAAATGTCTAACAAGTACGTGTTGCTAAGTTTATCACATCATAATTTTCGACCATGAAACATTCCCAAATCATATAAAGCTCTGTTCATATCAAAGGAGACAAGCACCAATAATACACGAAGAGGAAAAAATTGTATCATTATTTATAGTACAAAAATCAATATAACTAAAAGTGCTTTGTAGTGAATTGAATTCCCACCAGTCATTTTTGTTGAAGGCCATTCGTTTCTAATTGTACAAAATATACATTTACATATAGTATAAGCGCTGAAAAACGAAATCGATCACTCTAATAGTACCTTGACATTTCTCTCCATTCTTTTACATCTGATATAACAGAAGGAAAAAGCCATTATCCTTTTTTCTTACCTCAACCCCACGCCTTAGCACGTGTTGTTAAACAGCATGTTGAGAGCAGCACGAAAGTGATGACCATGTTTTAACTTTGATGTATCAATAGTATACCATAAGTCATGACTCATAATAATAACATAAATACATTGGCGTCAGTCGGGGGCATCAACTGGGGTGTATTCCAATGGCTCGTCATCATGTTTGAGCAAGCTTGGCCAATATAACCATGTCTAGAATTTTCACGTCCAGCGTATCATCCACTTTAACAATGCCATCAGTACCGTCGATGCCAATAAGCTTCCCGGTTGCCCCACGTTGCGCACCACCCATGATCTTAATTTTGTCCGACTTCCTCGGCACAACGATCTCAAGTTCGCTGGGAAGGACAGTGACTGTTTCACCGTTCCCACTTGAACCTAGAGCAACCCTACATGAACCATCCTATAAAAAAACATATTGCCATCAGAAAATTGACCTCAAAAATCTCCAGGATCATCAATAATCATTTAACTGTTTTAATTTACACGGGTTGTTTGGTTTAGAGCAATACAACTAAACAAAAGTTCACATAGACTGGGAGGGATTCCTCAATTAATCTCGACCATTCCAAGAACAATAACCATTTGGTTTTCACTATATACAAACAAGAACATGAATTATAAAGCTCATAAAAGAAGTCACTAAGTATTGATTTCGAAGTCATATCAGTCTGCTAACATCGACTTCAATTGCTCACAAAAAGACACTTTCCTCGTATAAGATTTTAAGACCTGTTTTTCTTTCTTTTGGCGAAAAAAGGAAAAAGAACCCGCAGTTAAACCTACTACTACATCGTCCAAGACCAAAAGCACATTATCCAGCCGGCAACCTTCCCAGACAACTTCCAAAATTCAGAGTTAGTCAAGATATTCCTATTTCGAAAAAACCAAAAAAGCACTGCTACGAACTCATAACTGAACATCCTTCATATTGTAGATCATGTTCTAAACATGACGGAATGGGAAGCAGAAACCCACATGCAGTCAATCCAAACTACTTCACAAGTCTTTCTAATTTTATCATTTACAATGTACAAAGCCTATCAACATCTATTTGTTTCACAGGACAGCTCCCATTCAATTTCAACAACCACATACAGGTCAATATTTGACAAGGTTTTGCCAGTATACTAGGGAAGTTGGTGCAATGCTCTCAAACATAACATTATCTAAAGGCAGGAAACGTACAACAAGCAAAAGAATAACATAATATCTAGAGCAGATATCAGAAACATATATATACCGGAAGCACTTCTCTGATAACTCCCAAAGCATTGTCTTCACCAGACCTATGAACATTGACCAAAATGTCTGGCAAGAACCAAGGTCCTTCACTGTCAGTACCTGCAATGTAGCACGTGCATCATGAATCCTTCTACATTATAAACTTGCAAAATACACATTTCCAATGACAATGTAGATATACATAGATGGGGAAGTCCCCATAATCTCACGAAGGTAGGAAGACAGACCTACAACAGGTGACATCATATCCAGGCCACCACTCCCTGGAGTCATTGGTTGCCCTCCAGGTGTACCAGGTAAATACGCAGAGCTTGGAGTCAATGGAGGTTGTCCACCAGGAGTAGAAGGCAAGTACGGGCTTGGAGCATTTGCTGCAAGAAAGAAATAAGGTTAATGTTAGACTGGAAAGTGACTATTTGAAGATGTAACTTCAAGAAAAATTGTAAACAAGTAAATACCATAAGAGGAAGTATTATTCCTTGGAGTGCCCGCTTCATTGTAATTGCCCCCAGGAGTGCTAGTCCAACCAGAACCAGGAGTAGGTGCTTCATAAGCTCGTGAGGGAGGACTTCCAGGCTGAAAATGGTCAAGAGATTAACATAACTTAGAGCTATATACAGGCCAACTTATGTTAGGAACAAACTTGAGAAACTTAAACAACCTGATACTGCGGACTAGTTCCCCAAGAAGCAGGATTCGCATCTTCCCAATTGTCCCTGATAATTTGTCATAGTAGTAATTTAATGAAAATTACAAATTATCAGACCCTAATTCTTAAAACATAGGAATAATAACATCAATGACAAGGGTAATCAACATGTAGATCCACATGAACACGTATTCTTTATAGCTAAAACATGCCACAGCAAATACAAACATCTGTGCATACATGCAGTGTCATGATTTCCAAAATCATGTTAGTCAAGATTAGCTGTCTGTATTCTCTTAGTTTATTTACAGTATAGAAAAAGCATTTAAAAAATAAAAACATGAAATTAATGTTTCTTAAGATATATTTTGCAGTACACTTACCATAAATCTGTTTTCTATATTAAGAAAAAAATAAAAATATCAGATCGGGTTCAAAGTGCAAAACATCAACTTCAATTAGGAAATTGAATTTACACAAGTATATATAAAATTACATCTCCACTAAGACAACATACCTTGGTGGACTCATTGGTGTATATGGATTCCATGCCCGGTCCCGCATAGGCGTCCTCATACCATCATGGATAGGTGTAGCTGCAAAAAATTAGAACAATCACAATCAACCACCAAGAAGGTGCAGTGAGATAATCTAGATCAAACGATGCATACCTCCAGGATCTCTCATAGGAGTCATATAAGGATGTAATGGAGTTCGAGAAGGATGCATGGGGGTCTCACTTCCCATACCATATCTGGATGTTTCTCTGGAACAATTGACCAGTGTTAGAAATTTAATATTATAAAACGAAACAAGAAAAAATAAACTGTAAAATCATCTACTTACCTAAACGGCGTTGAGACGGTCACCTTATCAGAAACATGGCTACGATCAACTGCACAGAAAGGCCATCTTCGCAATATTAGTTGGCTAAAAAGGAAACCAGATATAATTGTCAGAACAAAAGAAACTTGCCTGTAACAATCTTCATCTGCGACTCCAATTCAACCCGAACAGAGGAACCTTTAACATCTACAACACGGCCCTTGCATCCCTTGTAATGGCCCAGTCGAATTTTTATTGCAGTCCCCACTAAAGCATCATGTCCTCGTCCACCTCTATGCCTTCCACCCACTATCAAATGCAATAACAGTTGAAAGAGAGAACTCATGAAGAGAAAAGACAGAGCACTAAGGAAGAAGAAGATGATGATGACAGAATTAAGTAGCACTGAAGGACAAAGATATGTGGTTCACCACATCACATCAGTACAGATCGAGAAGCCTTTCAAGTTGGGCAGCACAGACAGGGGGGGAAAAGAGCAAGTCTCAAGTATGATGAAGCCCTTAAACATTTGCGACTTACAATTTATAGGACCGCCTCTAGGCGTTCTCATTGGAGATTGGGGAGCACGCGGTGGGGTTCTGAGATGGTTAAATCTTGACGCGAGCGAGTTGCCCTACAGATATGCCAATTTGGATAAACATAACTAAGTATATAAACCTTAATTTAGTAACAACTGAAACAGTCGAGGCATAAGATTCTTTACATTCCTATCTCCATTTGCACGTGATCCACCAACCATCATACAAGATTCAGATTTAGCACATATGAAGCCAGCATGTTCAAGGTGATGTCGATCATAAATAAACAAAATTCCTTTGTAGATATGCTCTACAGGACCTTGTTTCCCCTACAGTAAGACAAAAATAGGAATGACGACCACAAATAGATCAACAGTCAGAAAATTGATAACCCAATCCAATAGTAGAACATGGACGATAAGAAGAGTTGAGACCAGACCCTGCATGGACCATCCAAAATTTTCACCACATCTTTCACTGATAATGTGTTTTTGTACCGATCTTTTGCAAAAAGTTTCTTGTCAATCTTGTATTTGATCTCCCTTAACCTCACAAGTGCGACATCTGGCCTATCTGGGACCCCCTTAAGGACCTAATTAATAATAAAACATTTTCAGCAATGATAATATTGCACAATCACTTTGGAATAAAAATTCATGCTGCTCACCTGAAAAGCTTCACTCTCCACACGTATAATCACACCAAAACTATTATCACTGCACAAAAAATTGATAACAGTTTAACTCAGTAAATATTATTCACACTAATGTTTATGACAATAATATATGATGCATAACGAATATAAAATCTTACTCCATCAAAACAAGGTCATGAAGCTCGTAATCTCCAATTCGCGTGATACCAGATGTTACCTCAGAGCTCTCCACGACATTGTCAGCGAATACACGGAGCTGAATACGTTAGAAACAGAAATTAATTATTAAATCAGCTTTTAGATCTCAAGATTGACGTAAAAATTGCAAATGCATGGATGATATACAAGATCCTTTGTAGTGTCTGACACTATATTTACAACGTGCCCCTCAACTGACACCACCATTCCAGTTGCACCCTCAGTAGCTCCAGACACAACTTTCACATGATTTCCAGGGTCAAAGTATTTGCAGAGCTCCCTGTCGCTAATAGCTAAAGTTTTCTGCGAAAGATATTGTAAATTAACAGGATACATATAATTAGCCTCTTAACAAAGAATAGGAGCTCCATCCATATGCACATGATATATAATAGAGAAATCTCCACTTACAGGAAGGCCTTTCTCATGGGGTTTAATATGTACAGTATCTTCCTCCACCTTCTCCACTGAACCCTTTAGATTTTTCAGGTCTCCCTTGACAACAATTACCCTGTCGCCCTTCATGAAATGACCTTTTTTCCTATTTGCAAACAGGGTTGATAGACTAGACACATCACCATCCCCTGTTTCATCAGGCTGCCTAAATTTCTCAAGTTCATCAAAAGTAGGCTGTACATTCAGAGTGCTTATCGACTTCATCGACACCGTTTTGTATAGGAAACCATCCTTGAACATCATGCCCCCAATGTTTTCATAGTAATCACCAGTAGCTGGATCTCGTCTACGCTCAACACGAATGTGCAATTCTCTGGACAAAAGGAAAAATATAATACATTGTGTTAAATAAGGTAAATAGAAAATTTGATTCAAAGCATTCAATTTAACAAGATTACCTAGCTTCATCAACATTCATAAAGCGTGCAGGAGGAGTGAAGGCCTTTTTCTTTGGAACTTCCCTCCCTTCCTGAAACAACATTAGTGTAGATTGTCACCAAAAATGGGAACATACAAAGGTGCAGTTCTGGTGATCTCTTAAATAACAACCCGAGATTGGAGACTTGGGAGTACACCGAAAAATAATTAATAGCACAATGATATAAAAATATAAAATAGATACCAACCAATTTGTTAGCCAGAGCCTGCAAGTCAATCCTTGGAATTAATTTCACAGTAACTCTCTGTCGCACATTATCAACATCCACAACCTTGCAACAAAGAAATACGGCGTCAATAGGAAAGCTGAAACAGAACACCACAACAACAAAGATAATAAAATGGGAAGGGGATATAGTGAGGAAATAATTACCTTTGCAAGATCCCCTTTATAAGTTCCAATCTTCATTCTAACCCAAGTATCTCTGGAAACATCAATAGCTTTGCTCTCAACTGAAAGAACATCAGTCATCTCCTTGATTGGAACGAGCATTACTTTACTGGGATATATATTACGCATACCCTTGACAGCCTGAAGCAAAATCAAAGGAGAGAATTCATTACATTTTGTTAACCACTCAAAAACTTGAATCTTCTTCAAAGTACATTAGCATTCTAACAATCCAAGCATCCATTGGCGGATACATACCTCCCTCACATGGGCCTCTTTGTCTGCTTCAATATATATATAGTTTTTTAGATGATCAAGTGCTATAGCTGATCTAATCTGCATTTCAGGTCCCTTATCAATGCACTTCTGCATTAGGCAAACCGCCACCTCCCTTTCACGGCCAATCTACAAAACAAAGACAGGTATGATAACGAGAAGCTAAAAACTCTAAAGTAGTTTTCACTCTTCTTCCAAGAATATTCAAAGGCCTGGTATTAACATACCGCACATTTGACCATCCACAATTTTGGGTCCCTAACAGATGGCAAAAGAGCTTGTTGCTCTACATCAGTCGCCTCCTCATCATACTCTACATCATGACTCTTAGCATATCTCTGTTGTATCCTTCTCTGTAAAGCTTCAATGTCTTCTTGCTCATCCTCTCGTGGAAGGAGGGGCCGATGATGAATCCGTCTATCATCTTCATCAGGTATATCCGCTCCAGTATCAATGAAGTCTGTATACAAGTATTTTAAATCATCATCATCACCAATGGGTAAAATTGTAAATCTGACAGAATAAAACAAGGTCCGCTCAGTGCTCTGTCATAGTGAAACAATAGGAGAGTGCATAAAGAATAACAATGATTCCAATTCACTACTGACAAATGACTGATTTATTCAAACTAAGAAACCTATTCCTAGAACAAAGTTCATCATAGTGGATAACTAGCATAGTTAGGAAATGACTGGGGACCAAAAACAACCATCACCACATAGTAGACCACAAATCATTTTGAAAGTTGCCAAAGATTTGCATTAGAACTAGAAGGACACGTTGTCAAAACCTTACAGGTATCTTACCAATTTTCATACAGAAAACTTGAGTTTTCTCTAAAGGGAGAACAAGTAATTTCGTATGTACCAACACAAATGGGTAAATTTGGGAAGCACCAAATTCTTCACAGTTGAAAATGCTAGTTGGAAAAGGAATTTTCCAGGTACCCAAAAAAATTGACAGGCTAAAATGCACATCTTCACAACTTGACGTGCTGCACCAAAAGGAAGGGTTGTATTTACGAAGAATTACTACGTTCAATGAAATTAGGCTACTCTTAGAAATATTATCAAATAAAAACCCTAGGTGTCTGGTCTATATAATATCTCTTCGTAACATAGAAACGTAACCAATCTAAATATCTTGACTTAATTCACTTCTCTAACATTTAAAAGCTACGGAACCAATTCTCAACTCAAATTTCCGTTGACAAGAACTTAAAACCTATTCACAGAACAAAATTTCCCACAAGTTTCATCCACAACTACTATAATAAAAAGGTTGCTTGTGCGTAATTGCTTCTCCTTTAAAGTAAGAAATTTCAACTCTTTTCTTCTTTTCCATTTTTCAAATTGATAATAACAAATTTATAGGTTGGCCTCATTCACTTTAATTCTCACTAAATCACAGAACTTTCACCTCAAACGAAAATTTTCAACAGATTATAATACTAAAAACCAATAACTTAAGTAATCGATAACATAAAATAAGACCAAAGCAGCCAAAAGGAAAAAAAACCCTAACCATCTTCGCCTTCCTCTTCTTCATCATCTTCGTCACTGTCCACCTGTGCTTCCTCATCAAAGAAGTTCGACAGCCCTCGATTCTTCTGCCGCTTACCACCGTGACCGCCGCCGCCGCCGCCGCCGCCGCCGTACTCTTCATCATCATCTTCCTCCTCTTCCTCGTCGTCCTCATCCGCCAAATCATCTATGAAATCCGATCTCGCCCGTTTCCTTCCGGCCTTCCCGCCGCCATGGTACTCCTCATCTTCTTCCTCTTCCTCCTCCACTGCCTCGTAATCTTCTTCCTCCTCTGGCTCCAGGTCGTCATCATCATCGTATTGCCTACGAGGCATGGCGATTTGACAAGTATTTCTTCCCTCCTTCGTAAGAAACTCGATTGGAATATAGATTAATTACTGCTTGAAAGTATTTGGTTGTGTAGTGTGTAAGAGAGAGCCCTAGAAAATATAAAATCGGAGAGAGGGGGATTTGATAGANAGAAACTCGATTGGAATATGGATTAATTACTGCTTGAAAGTATTTGGTTGTGTAGTGTGTAAGAGAGAGCCCTAGAAAATATGAAATCGGAGAGAGGGGGATTTGATAGATTGGGTTTTATATGTTATTTTGAATTGAAAAAAAAAAATTACTTTAAATCGTGTTTTTCAAGTTTTAATTTTTAGAGTGTGTTTCAGCCACACTATTTTGTAAGATCGTATTTTAGAATAATAGATTGATGGAGACTGTATGATTGAAAAAAAAAAAAAAAATTATTGATGTGATGAAAAATATTATTTTATTGAATAATGTGTGGTTGAAAATAAATAGAATAATGATAATAAAATTTTAATGTATACCAAACAAGAGTTTAGTAATTTTTGGGCTCATTTTTTCAAAATTCATTTTTAGTTTCACATTTTTAATAAAATAATTTTACATTTATGGGTATTTGATGGATATTATTGAGGAAATAATGTATTTTAAATAGTGATATGATAATAAATATGTGATTAAAAAGTAAAAAAAAAGTTATTGATATGATGTAAAATACTATTTTATTGAAAAATGTGATTGAAAATAAGTTTTGAAAAAATGTATTTTTTTTATAACATGGATGTCCGGGCCAACGCGCACACTTCAACTAATCTCACCAGGGTCTGAAGTTTACGATCATGTACTCACCTCAGTGACTCTAGGAAGACTCGAACGTGACCATTGGAAAGCAAGCCTAAGACTTGACCAATTGAGCATCTCGCAAGGTTATTTTGATAGAATGTGGGTCGAACAGTGACTTAAATTGAAATTTTTTCTTATTTCTTAACCACAAATTTTTAAAAAATAAAATCACTACTCTAAAATGCATTTTTCCCCCAAAATGAGGTTCAAACAAGGGCTTAACCAATGTCTAGATTTTAATTAAAACTAAAGTCAACAATAATAACTTAATCACATAATTTGTAAACTTTTTTAATAATACAATTCATCAATTTTATTTCAATACCCCATCAAACAAGGCTTATTAATTGGATACTAATTAGAGACTATTTGAACCCCATTATTTTTTTTTATCAAAATACATTCTGAAATATTATTTTGATTGAGAATGTATGGTTAAAACATAAGAAAGAGTATTAGATTTGCTTGTAATATTATTTTATTGAATAATGCGTTGTTGAAAAATAAGAGAGAGAAATATATTTTGAATGGTGTGACGAGAAATTGTTTCAATTTCTTATTGTCATTAACCCACATTACATAGGCAAAACCATTTAAGCGATTAAAAGATTTTTATAATTTTAATTTAATTTATCGTCTCACATCAATCTATAAAAGAATTTATAAATAATAATATATAAAAAGCAATTTCCATCACACCACAACGATCTCAACCCCATCGATCTCTAGCATGTGTATACATATATACTAAGAAGGCGATATATTCTTCTCACACCTACCTGACCAGCTTTCACACATTGTCAACACAGTACCGCCAATTAGCCAAAAATCTCTCAAGGACCAAAAATTTGTCATATTAAGTTTAATATCGAACGCTTGTAATGGTGGTAGATTTAGGAAGAGAATAAAGGGGAGCGGCGGTTCTATTCATTGACGAGGGTTTAAAGTGATAAAAAAAAATCTACATTTAAATGATGTGTGATTGACACTATACACAAATTGTCTCAAATCTCGTAAATGCACACACATGTGGATTGCGATTCAAGGAGAGAGAGAAAAAATTAGAGTCTAGAATTGGAAAGAAAATTGTACCAAATTGCACATTTATATGTCGCAAATTCTTGGTCGCAACTTTGATTACTTCTTCAACAACAATTGCCAACATACCTTTGATTATTGGATGTGATGGTGATGACTAGATCTATCATCGAAGGTGGGCCCATCTACTCCACACGAGGCCACAATCGAGGTAGATTCATTTTAATGAATAACTGGATTTGAGCGTGAGAGAGTTATATGTTTGTTTTTTGTAGCTTAAATTTTATTTAGAAGTGAATAATTAATTTTCACAAACTAAATTATTGGTGCAAGTTGGAAAGAGTCGATGTTCAAATTTACAAAAAAAGGTTGTACATTTATTTGTAATGGATTATTATAAAGCTGGCAGTTAGTACGAAAATTTGGCCCCCGTAATTGGCACCTCGAGATGAGCAGAGTTTCAAACTTCATTGAAGGAGACGTCTGTTTTTCTTCATAATCTTGGTTTTGCAATTGCCGTTTCCCTCTACGTAGATCGAGATTACTTGGTCACATGTGAAAATAGGAAACTTAGGTGCTTAAATTGCTGGTTGAAAGTTGAAAACAAAAATGAATTAAATAGTTTAGAGAAAACTATGTCAAAATAGCATATCACATAACATAAGCCATTATTTATATTGAACACATGTCAGCACTTCCTATCGTCAACCCCAATTTTATTTTATTTTATTTTTATATTTTCCATTTTGCCCTTATCCATCCTCACTATTGGTTTTCATCTCAACAAGAGAAAGGGTAATATGGCATTTTCACTCGTACCCCACAATTATTGACTCTTCTCATGCCACTTTTTACTGTCGGTATCAATTTCGAACTCTAATTTTATCCGATCTTGTTCAAAAAGCCAAAAATCTCCAACAACCTTCGCCGGCCATCTTATCGTTCTCTCTTACACGCTCTTAGTAAGAACTTCATCAATTTGTTTATATTTATTCCAATTACTTTCGATTTACTATAAATCGATCGATTGTCTTCTTTTTTGTGTTCGAACTTTTCTGAAGTTTCTCAAAGGATCTAAAATTTTCGAATCACATAGGACATCGGCGACTAGATGTAAGTCGATTTCATACTTCTTCAATTTATAGTTATCTCTTGATTTAGTTTAGGGTTCTTTATCTGTGAAAAATATTTCTTACATCATTTGTGATTATTTATCTTTGAATCTTGTGTATTTTGAAATTGTTAGGTTTTAGTTGATTTTGTAATTGACTTATTCTGTAGACAAAAAGACTTAAATTGATAGTTGATGAAAGTTCAAAAAGTAAGGTAAAAATATGTCAAAAGTTATTTAAATAAGTCTAGAGTTTCGAATTTGGAATAAATGAGAAAACGACGCGAATTTTCGCTGGACTGTTGCTAGGTCATGGTTTGAGCTACAAAAGCAGAAATACTGTCGTTGGACCGTCGCCCCTCCTTCGCTCAACTATCGATAGCCTCTCGTTCGAGTGACAGCTTTATACATGAAATTTTATTTTCGCGTTTTAAAGGCTTTTTTCTTGCCCCGTGGTTTTCTTGACCTATCTATAAATATCAGAACACGTCCTGAACGAAATTCTTCAGGTTGATAATTGAGAGATCTTCAGCTGTAAGAGATCTATTGATTATTTCTTTCAACCTTCATCTTGTTTGAGTGTTTT
>CAIGRS010280690.1:0-12104 GCA_903798395.1 Fraxinus floribunda
GACATCTTTATACACTGAGTTACCATAATAATAAATAGGTAATGGTGACTCCACCTCTTCTTGCTTGAAAGGGGGCTTCTTTTCGCCAAGACAGACTAAAAATGCTCTATGAATCGTGCCGGATGGTGACCCATCACACGACTTTCAAACTTAACAAGTGGGGGATACCGAAAGACAAAGTCAAAGCGCTTGATCCTTTGCCCCATACTTTGAGACGTTCCTCCCAGTCGATCAAGGATTTTGATTTTCGTGATAGGCTTAGCTTTAAGCCGCTAAAGTTCGGTTCGAATAAGTCCAAGTCCCTTCGATCGGTTCTCTTAGGTGATCTTCGCAACCGTTAACAGTTGTTCTGGTTTGAGATGAGCAAGGAGCATCAATCAAGCGAAATGAATGAATAAGAAACTGACAATAGAGAATAGGGGTGGGCATGTTTTGGGTTGGGTCGGTTTTTGCCTCAATCTAAATCCAGCCCAACATGAACGGTTTGATCATAATTTAATCCAATCCAACCCATGTAAAGGTTGAAACTCAACCCAATCAAATATCAGTTGGGTTGGATTGTGTTGGTCGGTTTGAGACAATTTGTCAACAAAGATTAAAGTAGGCGGGTCAGGTTGGACGAATTTATAATTGACTTTTGACTTATATATTATTAGGTCTCTATTGTTGCAACGATAAAAAAAAAAATTTGAATTATTTTGGCACTTCATGCCAGAAAATGTTACATGGACAGATTGATATTAAATTATATGAAGTCAAGAAATGTTTTTGGCAATTAAAATATTTTTGTATTGAATTTGTATTTGCTTGTACTATTTTTCGTAAAATGCATTATATCCAAGTCTTATAATATTATTTTAAGAATTTCCATGTCTTATTCCATATTCAAGACTTCTTGTGTATCGCGTTTGCGTATATAAAACCTAGTTAATTAGTAGTATATAATTTGTGTATGATTTCTTCAAACTTTTCAATTATTGCACAAAAATTTCTCAACAGGAACTGACATTTTAATCTAGGTTTTTCTGAATATTGTAGCTCCTGGAGTTTGTATGAAGAAACAGAGTGATCCAATTTCGTCCAAACAACATCATAACACTTGTAAAGTTCATAAATATAGCTGAGTCAGATTGGGCAGGTTTATTCAATTTTCCGCCTACATAATACCCAACCAGTGTAAAAACAACAAAAAAACCAACCCAAAATGATCGGGTTTGTTCGGTATGGACGATTTTGACGGATTCGATCGGGTTTTGCCCATCCCTAATAAAGGTATCAATGATTTTTATCTGCTGAGTTCTAGCTAGCAAAATGTCGATTGCACACTAAAAGTTGGTAAGAATGAGGGAGCAATGCCCCCTAACCTTGATCCGGCGGGGCAGTTTGGTTTCATGCGACACCCTCGCAGCAGGAAGAGGCAAATGTCATTTAAAAGGAAAAGCCTTTTTTTACATATTGTATATATAGTCCTCATGAAGAACTAAAGCTCCTTTATTAAGATTATAATCTAAATTCAAGGACACTATCATGATCTTAGGAATCTCAGCAAAGTTCAGGACTATAATAGGGAAATATGAATAGCAACTTTCCACGAGTTTCCCCTAGTATCAAAGGGCACTGCAATAATGAAAATTGGAAAGTATTATGCATTTTTTGTCTAATTGATTGTCCTTTGTAAAAGACCATCTGCCCTCACCAATATCAAATATTCAAATTCTACCAATATTTACTCTTCCAACTTAACTTGTTCCCCATATGAAAACAACAAATATCATTATAAATCTTTTGTATGGGCAAAAGAATGATAAACAAAAACTTACATGCCAGCATTCTTAGCTGCAAGGACACCAGAAGGTGCATCTTCAAAAACAAGAATTGAGTGTGGATCGACTGGTCCTCCCTAAATACAAACAAATTCATGATCGCAACCAAACAACTTTTAATCTAAATACTAAATAGATATAATGACAATGATCCCTTGTTCTATCAGTGACCAAAAAGGTTGAGATCGTGAGACTCTGTCTCAGGTTCAAGTCTTTGTATCATTGTTTAATTTGTTATGCGCCCCACGTACATGTGGATTCTACTATTACTAGTTACTCTTGATATTACCTTGTACTTTGTAAGTGTTAGACTAAATTGCTACCTAGAGCGTACCTCAAATCTTTTGGCTGCTGCAAGAAAAATATCTGGTGATGGCTTCCCTTGTTTAACTTCAGGATCATCACCAAGAACAATATGATGCATCAATGAGAAAAGCTCACCATGTCTTTGGGTCTTCAATTCAAAATGCCTTCTATGAGAACTTTAGGATGCATTGAAATATGTTTGCTCATTAGACAATTTAATTTGAAAATCTCAAAAATCTCGTATAATTAAATAGAAAACAATCATCATACCCAGTTGCAACACATATTGGTATTCCATTTTGATGGAGGTGATGAATCAAACGGTCAGCCCCTGTAATAAGAAGGTAATGTTTAAAGATAGAAAGAAAAGACAAAGCAGTAACACATAAAACAAAATGAAATCACTAGTTCACTACTTACAATGGCAATGATAAAAAGTCCTCATAAAGAAAGGACCTTCAATTTCAAGATTAAAAAACTGGATTAAAGGAACAGATTGTCAATGTTCCATTTCTTCCTGAACAACTTGACAAAAGCAAAAGCTTCACAAAAGCCTAACATATGTAGATCCACTAGAGTAAAAAAAAAAAAAAAAAACTGAAGGACCATTCATATGGAAATCCCTAAATCTATAAAAAAAAATACACAATTCAATTCCTTCACATTCTTTAATGGAAATTCAAGGAAAACTCCAATTCATCCATAGCTAAGTATTCATGCGTTAGCAACTACGGCATCTTGATTCAGAGAAGTGGAGATCATACAAAAAAAACTCAAGAATTTTAATAAGAAAATTCGGGGATTTCTTCTTCTGTTTCATTTTTTGTTGAATGCAACTGAAAAAATATGTTAATCTCTATATTCTAGTTCCATCACATCAATCATAAGAATATCCTATATATCCAAAATAGAAAGCTCCTACACTTGTTTCCTTTAAAGAACTAAGTTACAGCTAATTCAACAACTATAAACTTGATATTCAAAGCTCTATAATTATTTCAAATGCAAGTGCACTAACATACAGTACCACTGTTGATATCAAAACAATAAATGAAAGCCATGCTTCTTTCTGAAAACCACTCTGAGCTGCATATGAAACAGCTGACAAAAGATAGTATTCTTGCCAAAAGGTGATTGACACTTTAGCATTGACAAATTTGTTGCATGCACTCCTATGCAGTTTACATATGCAAAAAGTACATTTGTATATGATGCAAGAGAAAGAAGAGAGAAGAAGCGGAGAAATGAAAATAATTAAGATATGATACAACATGCATTAATACACCAAACCTGGCATGAGTTCACTTGCTGGGAACATATTGCGCAACATTTCCTCTCTTTCTACAAGAAAATCTTCTGCTGAAAGTGAATCAACAATTCCAGTTTCTTCCACAAAAACATGAGCAGCTTCTATTGCCTTCTTCCCCATCATTTTAGCCTTAAGAGACCAATCGAAAGTCTTATTGTACCTAGAAAGTATAATCTCCTGGACTTCAGTGTAGAACTTCTCTGTGTCTGAAGAAAATTAAAAGCAATGTAACGCTTTGGTTTCTTTGCTAACTGATTAGCCACATAGCTTTCAACTATGCAACTATTAAAGCAAAACATTATAAACATGCTCATTTTCCAAAACAACAAGAAGGATGGAGACCGAAATAGAAAAGGAGGTAGTAGAATGACACAAACATCCATCTGATAAGGTAAAGCCCCAAAGACCTTCCATTAAAAGAAAACTGAAAATGGGGATACTAATGAAAATCTTATCGAAATGGGATAAGTAGTTATGACTTGTGAAGGAGGAGGATATATTAAGTACACCCAGATCAATCATCGAATAGCTGGAATTCTACATATTAATCTGCAAGCACATAACTACTGTACCACCTCTTACTCTATATAAACATGCTACACTAACCAAAATGATAAAAATAAAAACTTGTAAAAACTTAAAGAAAATAATCTCTACAAAGTCAAACATAAATTATAAACAGAAAAAAACACTTACGTTTTCCCTCAAATAAACAGCAAATGCATCATTTACACAATTTTACGGCATGGGTGAATCAATCATGTTATGTTGGAATATGGATGCAATAATTTCATTTCCAGAGGCTATAGTATTCCAGAGAAAGTGAAAGTACTTGATACATGGTTTGGAGAAAGGTTTATGACAAAAGTAAATTTATGTATCAAAGTTCAAACCGGTAAACAACAGAGATTCTCTTTATTTAGCAGGGAACTATGGCTCGCCAATATGATCTGTAAAGGAGCATATTGCTTCCTCATCCACATTATATTAGAATGTAAACCTCAAAAAATTATGTATCTTCATTGGGCGAAATGGTACGCGTCAAATCAAACTCAAACATTTTCCTCTTCATCTTTTATTATTGTAAGAGCACTCGAAGGCAAACAAAGTGCTTTCAGATATAAGTTAGAACCAATTCTACCCATCCCAAATGAACACATTTCAAATGTTAATTTTTTCCCTTTCCAGCTAATAATATCTGGAAACCTGCATATGCACCAACCCACTTATAATGTACTGTGTCTAGTTTTCCATCATTTTGTTCATCAAAACATTCTTTTAAATCTTCAATATTTTTAAGTGTTTATTACTCTGATTAGACCAGGAATACGGTTAGTAATCAAGTCCATATTGTTTTCGGTATCCAATTAATTTTGATCATGTCAAGGTATATTTGTTCACAAAAAGGGAAAAGGGAGCAACAATTAGAAGATATTTTCTTCGTTTTCAAATATAAAATTCAAACCTCCAGTTCTCTAAATATTTTGAAGAAACATACCAATTTCATGATTTTCTCAGGGTTTAGCATTCCTCTGTTACCATACTTCAACCGCACATAATTTCTACTCAATAAAGCTCACAATACTAGGGCTAAAATGTTAATCTGCCAACGAAAATCAACTCATCAATCAAGTATCAAGTGTTAACCCCCGTAATATCGCAGTTAAATGTTCAACAGTAAATAGTAATAATCAACTCAATCCATTGTCGCCCAAATTATCGCACACTGACTAAAATGAATAGGTAAATGTGTTTACCGAGTAAAAGGCCATCCATGTCGAAAATGACGTGAGTAATTGATGCATTTCCATTTCGATTCGCCATTTATGAGAAATTGAGCAGATATCACTGCTTCCGCTGAGAAAGAGGGATGGCAGATGCGAGTGGTCGAGTGTTTCGAATGAATATTTGGACGGGCGCTGAACTTTGTGCTTATTAAGACAAAATGTCTTACGTTTCATCTGTAGTTTGCAAAATATTCTCAAGTTTAAATTTTTTGTATTTTCATCCATATTTTCACATTTCAATGTAAAAAACAAATCATTTTCATCGATCTTTATCTAATTTCTTAATATAAATTAGTGATGGCAATGGGGCGGGTTCGGGGTGGGGCACCCCAGCCAAGCCCCGCCCCTGCCCCGTCCCGTCCCGTCAGGGGCGGGGCGGGGCGCGGCGGGTTCTTACCCCGTTTAATGCCCCATTTAATTTTTATTGTTTTTTTAAAACAAAAAATTTCCAATTAAATATAAATTCAAAATTTTATAATCCAAAACAAACAATACTTAAAATAACTATATCAATATCCAAACAAAACAATGAAAACAACCAATGTTCAATTTTTTTATTATTTATTTATTTTACCTAGGCGGGGCAGGGCGGGGCACCCCCACCCCGCCCCGCCAACCCGTCGGGGCGGGGTAAATTGCCATCTCTAATAAAAATATGTAAAATGACGAATATAACCTCCTATTTAAAANACAACCAATGTTCAATTTTTTTATTATTTATTTATTTTACCTAGGCGGGGCAGGGCGGGGCACCCCCACCCCGCCCCGCCAACCCGTCGGGGCGGGGTAAATTGCCATCTCTAATAAAAATATGTAAAATGACGAATATAACCTCCTATTTAAAAAAAAAAAAACTAATTGCAATTATACTCCCAAACCTTTTTAAAAATTGTAATGACTCCCAAATAAATTATTAAAAAATTTAAAATAAAATCTCTCCCCTCTCCTCCTCCTCCTCCTCCACCACCACCACCACCACCACCAAATAATTTTCAACAATATACTCCAACAATTTCCTTATTTGTTGAAAAAAAAAATGCAGATCCAAACATTAGCAACTTAATGAAACCTATTTTGACTTTGATATATAGATACATATCACATTCTCTCTGCTTACCTCTCATATTAAGGCGAGGTTTCGTCTTTTCAAACGTTTGTACGTACTGAAGTTTGAATCTATAGCCTGGTTTTCGTTTTCTTTGTTATGGCAGTGTTATCACAAAGAAAAGATATGGATTGGATCAAGGGCACGTGGATCCCGGAAGATGATGAGTTGTTGTAGAGGTTGGTGGAGAAGCATGGACCTAGAAATCGATCTTTAATTAGCAACGTTTCTCAAGGTCGTCTTTTCCTTCGTACTTCGAAATTTTTGGGGGTACGAAATTAGGAGGCATGGGGAAACTACAAAGTTCCTTGGAGAAAGGGAGATTGTCATCAACATCATTGAGCTCATAGGACTGACATGGTCCATCAGAATCATTCTTATCCACTAAGTAACAAGGCGAGGGCTGAGATGACCCTCCTAGATTTTCTCAGTCCACCAGGCTTCGTCTCTCACCTATTCCTAGGTGGAGGAGTCTGGAATCTTTAACTTTGCAGTTGCTCCTGTGGCCAAGCTGTTTCATGGGTAGAATGGTTCATATTTCTAAGCCTTTGTTCAATTTGATCGAAAACACTTACAGACCTTTGAGGTTGCTCTTCATAGTTTGGGAGGAAGTTGTCCCCTCCGATCTGAGTGTCATTGGCAAGGCGGCCGGAGGTGTGGTTGATGGAAACATCTACCCTCATTTCCCGTTCAACCGGGGCCTCTCTTCTCTGCCTACTTGAATAGGTAATCAGGCTCTACCTTGCTTCTTCTTGGTGTTGGTCGTAGGCTGGTTGTATGGTACTTTAAGGCACTTGAAAGCTTATTTGATTTTGGACTTGCATGAGAAGTTCATGCATAGCCACATTTTGGGCTACAGTGTTTTTCATGTTGGTAGTCATCTGAGCCACCTCAGCAGTTAGTCGCGCATCAATTTTTTCCATCCTTGCGATGACGGTGGTAAGGCTTTTGGTGCATTATGTTGGTTTGGAGGATCTCTTCTTCAGAGACCTCTCTTACTCCCCCTCGGATTTATGTCTTCATTGTGTGAACTCATTGTTATGGACTTGCAAACTATTTTTTTTCCAAGAGGTGAAGGGGTCTTACAAGCAGGTTTCTATTTCGATATACTCATTTTTTTTTCAAGGAATATCAGTAATCTAAATATTCAAATCTCTTCCTTGGGGCTTCCACTTGTTTTTTCCTCAAGAACAAATCATTTTCCAAGGGGGAGGCCAACTGAATATTTGAGTAAGCTTTTTCCACGGGGATATTCATGGTTATAGTAATGTTTTCCACAGACGACACAAATCTCTTGACCCTAAAAAGTGACCTTGACACGTAGCCACATAATATAACTCTACGCAAGCTTCTTCCTACGCATTGTAACACACTGTTAGTCACTCGTAGCCTTTTTCGGTGAAGGTGGAAGCAGCCGCAAATACTTTGACGATCAATCAGTGAGATGATAGACTGGAGTTGAGATGTCCGGTGGTGGTGATCACCAGAATGTGATTATCAATATAAATATATAGAGTCAATGATGATGTAAAAAGCAAGTGTTATCTTTTCTGAAAAGGAAAAAGATCCCCTTCCACGGTGCAAGTGTGTGTATTTATAGTAAAAGGAGGTGAGAGGGAGACCATTGGATGTAAGGCACGTGGCTTCGGATCTTGCATGGGTCGTTCTTTCACAGGTGTCAATCTATCAATCCATAAGTGGGGGATATTTAATGCTTCATTACATAGTAATGATTGACTTGACATTTTGATGTTTGCCTACAGGCGTCCCATCAATCAACCTAAAGATTTGATTTTGAGATCTTTACATAAAAGATCCCCTAGTACATGGTGAAGTGGAGTGGTTTGTTGCAGGAATTGTAGTTGCGCTCTGGATACCTTATCACCTCGTCACTTCGGAATTGTGTGATGGTCGTCAGTTAGCTCTCTTTTTCAGTTCGGTTAGGGGTGTAACGAAATGATGCAGAGTGCATACTTTAGCATCTGCCACGTGATGGATAAACTGAGGGTTCGGACCCCATCATCCAACATGTGGTGGATGATTTGGGAGCTTGTAACAATTATAATCGACGAAAAAAATCCTAATTCCCCGATTGTAAACCCAAACGTAAATTTTATCATGTGCTTCAAACAGACGTCTTTATTCTCTCAATGCATTCAAGTTAGGTATCTAATAGCTATTTATAGTGCATTTTGTCCTTTTCATCCAAGATAATCCCACTACCTAAAAGGGGATTTCAATTATTAGTTAGGATGCGTTTAATATTGAGTATGGAATTTGAATGAAAAATAAATAAATTTTAAGCAATTCAATTTCTAGAATTTATTTGCATGTAAATTATTAATTAAATATTTTTGATTGATTTAGTTTCAACTTAAAAAATTATACTTGTCCAATTTTTATTGGTGGGTAGATGAAAGAGAGATGATAGATGAGAGAGAGAAATAGAGTGTGAATTACCTGGAAAATAAAAATCATCCATCCTTGAAGAAAATATTTTCCTTGTCTTTGAGGAAAATATGGTCACATGACCAAAAGATGAAAAATATTTTCCATGAAAAAATGTCAATCAAACACTAAAAAAGTATGAATTTGGTGAAATAAAATGACATTTTTCATAAAAATAAAGTCAATCAAACACAATCTTAATGAATTCGATGTTGCTAGATTAATATTGCAAGTCACAAGCATGCTATTTGTTATAAATAAATATCTCTACATGTAAAGTCATTTAAACCATCTCCAACCATGTACCAAAATTTGAGGTAAATTTTGCACCTTTTTTAACCAAATCTTACATCAAACTGAAAATCATCTCCAACTTATTTTTTTTTCATTCTTAATGATTTATCTATCTAAAAAATTATTTATTTATTCAATTTACTAATACATAAATTACAAAATAAACAAAACGAAAATATTGAATACATTAATAAATTTAAAAAATGTAGTACAATTAATAATAATAATAATAATAATAAATTAAGAATTAAATTTTATAGTATACCAAAAAAATGACACAATTACTCTTTAAAAAAATTTGGTTCAACATGGAAAAGGGGCAAAAAGGACATTAACCATTTTGGTACAAAATGGTGGAAGTGAATATGGTGCAACACTATTCATTTGCACCATTTTGGTGCAAATTATGGTTTATGTTGGAGAGAGATTTCACCAAATTTTTTGTGCAAAATGAAGAAAAATAGTAAAATAGCACTAGGGTTGCAGATGTCCTTAGAACTCGAACTTATTTATATGATAATAGAATCCAACATTTATTGTTTGCTAGTTATTCGTTCTATAAGTGCATGCTTGGTACATATGTTATTAGAAATGTAAAACAAGCCGAACGACTCGATTGCTCGACTCGTGGGCTGCTCAGACTGTACAGGTACGAGCTCGAGCCCGAGTCGAGCGGGCGGGCTCATCTACGGGCAAGTGGCTCGTGTGATGCCTACCCACAAGCTCGAAGTGGCGAGCCTCGAGCCTGAAGTAACCTTTTGATCAATGTACAAGTTCACTTAACTTACGAAAGTGGTTGTTTTGACCACTTTTTTCCTTCTTTTTTTTACTCTATAAATACCTCAACTCATTTCAAAAAATTTCACACGTGAACAAAAATTCTAACTCTCTTCCACATTCTACATTCTACCTTCAAATTCAATTATTCAATATCAATTATCACACTACAAATTTACAATTTTATACTTTCTTTCCATACTCTTTATTTACTTACTATACAGTCTATATTATACAATATTCTATACATTTTTATCATAATTTACAAATGGATCCACAATACTTGTTGAGGGCTTGTTCGGTATTGGAATAGAATCATGAGTGACACTGCATAGTCGATTCTACAATGAATTTGTTGGTCTCAGTGAAGTACCCATTCTAAAAAATATTCCAGATTTGGATGCTCCTGGAAGTAGTAATCCAATTGATTTGGATAACGTTGTTGTTCCCGAAGTGGAACAGGAGGAATTAGATGTTTCCAATGCAAGAGAAAATCAACAGGCAAAATGTTGGGATCACTTTAAATTGATTTCAACAGGTCTATGGTTGATGGAGTCTCATAATCTAAAATAGTATGTAAATACTATCAAACACGATTGATATGGGAAAAAGGCATTGATACCATTCACCTCAATCGTCACTACAAAGTATGTGCGGCCAAACATGGATTTGTTGGTGCATCTCAAAAGCAACTACAATTTGGTGGTCCAACCTCTGGTTCTACTTCTGCAACACTTTGTACGTAAATGTATTTGGAGGAGAAAGCTCAAACGACAGTGCTGAGTTGCCTCTAAGAATAGCGGACAACCAACATTTATGTCCCTACGTGAAAGAATATCTTCAACTGAGATATGTTGGGGTAAGTAGAAATACTATTCGTTCAATATAATATAATATTTTCTTAATACAAAGAAACAATTGATTTTTGATTTGCAAAAATATGAAGGTGTTATATCTTTAACTTCGAATTTATGAGAATGGATTAATAAAAGAAGTTAAATAATTGTAACTGCACACTACATATATACCCACTTTAATATATGTATAAAAATTATTGTTTTTAAAATAATTGAGTCCCTCACAACGCTTACAATATATTTAACGTTATTATGAGCAATATTAGAGAACATCATTGCGAGAGTACAATTCGTTCTTTTACATATGACAATGATAATGTTAATAAGCCAATTATCGATAAATTGTGTATGGTACTTTAACCCGATTTCGATGGTTATTTATTTCATATTCTTTATGTAAGTCATATTTTTAAGGGAAATTTGCAATCACGGTACCAAACACTTCACCTTTATGCAGACTTTGTCCAAACCTTTCATTTGTGTCATCAGATGTACCAAACATTTAAAAAATCGCAACTACAGTCTAAATTGACAAAAATCGTTACTTTCTCTGATAGTTGACCAAATACCAAAGGTCAGACCAATGTTGATTAATTTTTAAAGGGCAAAAGGGTAATTTTACATTTTTTACATATAAAAAACTAAAATAAAATAATTTAATTAAAAACAAAAAAAAAACCTAATTATCTTCCCCAACCCAAAACTACCAAATGTTAGCACCACCACTCCGATCACAACTCCGGCGCTACCTCTCCAATCTTCGTCACATCTCCTCTGTCAAGAGACATGCTACTACACTCTCCACTAGTCATGAAATCTGCATCCAACAGAGACATAATTGTTTACCAAACAAAGAAACAGTTGAAGGAACTTGGTGATATCAAGAAATCAGGCCGATTCGGTTGCTTACCCATGAAATCTGCCTTAGATACCAAGAAATTAGGCAGATTCTGTTGTTTACCAAACAAAGAAATAGTTGAATAAACTTGGTGATAAAGTTTATGCCCCCGTTAAAGAAAAGGTTGATGCGAAACTTGGATAGCTTAATGATATCATATTAGGTGGCTCGACCCAAGCCATTAAGGATGCTATAACAGCCCTGAACTAGGAAGTGATGCAGCTTGGTCAGTCGTTATCCAACCCACCAGGTGTTGGCCCAGCTCATGATGGTAGAGTAGGCCCTTTAGAAGCGTCGACAAGGGACCTAAAGGAGACGTCATAGATGCAGATTTCATGGGTAGTGGAGTGTAGCAGAGTGGCTTTTGAGAAGGAGATGTAACGGAGATTGGAGAGGTGGCGCCGAAGTTGTGATCGAAGTGGTGGTGCCGACATTTTGGGGGTTTTTGTTTTGGGTGGGGGTGGGTGGAAAAGATAATTGAGTTTTTTTTTTTTTTTAAA